>CM033718.1:53087842-53382886 GCA_019671005.1 Hibiscus mutabilis | reverse complement strand
ATTCCATTCAACTCATTTACACCCCTACCGTTTAGATTCATAAATCTATTAAAATTTATATGTATGTTACGTATAAAAATTAAGAATTTGCTTAAACTCTTAGAAACTGTGTACTGTACTTAAAAAATTTATTTTTATTCTTTTCACTAAAAAAAATTTTTAATTCATGTATTATACGTAAAATTTTATTTTAATACCTCTACCATAAAAAATAAAAACAAAAATATTAAATATACACATTTTTTTCTCTCGTTCCTTTTCTTTTTCCCCAAATTGCTTTCTTTTTAAAAATATGTATTTAGAGTGTTTAGACATCGCGTAGTAATATGAAAATGCAATTATAATGTTGTGATTACACTCTTCTACTTACATGAAATTTTAATTTACTAAACATGATTGGCAGGTAAAGTATAATTATATCTTAATTTTCTTCGTCATATTTGACCATATAAATTATAATTACAAATCACAAATTATTTCTAAAATAATATTTAGTGTTATAAAAATTATCAACTGTATGTCTTTATGTTTGATTTTTTTTTTTATCAAGAAAGCCACACTACTTCATTAAACATAACAATGAAAGGGATACAAACATGGGCCCAATCCCATGCACCAGCCATGCAAACACAAAAAGCAAAACAAAGGAGTAAACAATGCAACAAATAAAGGCAATCTAAGCCACGACAAAACATCCGAAAGAAAAAACAAAGCAAACCGGAACAAAGAACCAGGCAAAGGAACAATCCGGCAGCCACCAAGGACTCGAAATGATACCAAACCGAGGCAATGGAAAATTAGACTCCAACTACGCTCAAGCAAGAGCTCCATTCGGACGCAGGTTCCCTCGTCCATCATGAACGAGGGTCATGTCATCTTGAACGATGCTGAAGTTCTTCCATACTTGGGCAGGAAACAGATAGCTCCGCCGGAGGCTTCGACGAGCCACGACCATACAAGGGAGCTTTGACAAACACGAGAAATAGGCGATGAGAGACAAATGGAAAACCAGGGATCACGAAAGGAAGATACATGTTGCGTGTTTTGAGTGCTACGCAAATGAACAAGTCGCAAGTAATAAATGATAAGTATCGAGTATTGTCTCCTCAGGGATTGGTTTGGGCCACTTTGTTTAAGTTACTGCGTTGTAAAAGAAATATATTGATGGTGATGAATAATAAGTAAAATAAACTAAGTAAATAGGAAGAAAGGAAAGAGTAATCGATTAAAGAGAGTAGGTCGGGTTATCGTGAGTAGTGGTATGATGTTCGAATAGATTGTCTGGGCAATTGATTGCTGAGGCAATTGTTCAATTGTCGTAACAACTGGGTTCCTTCCTTCAAAGCTCGGCGAAGCGTTCTTCAATTTCTTCTTGTTATCCCTAACAGAAGAACTGGTTGTTTGAGCATACCTTGGTGATACATCCATGCGTGAACCTTGAGTGATCAACAACCGATCTACGCTCCTCTTAGCCGTTGAAATCCAATCCTTATTCCTAAGGTGGATTAATCTTCACCAACGACCGTTCGAATGAAGATCATGCTCATTCGTTTCTTGAATCTAACTCTCGCAAGTCTAGATAAATGGATAACACTCAAGATCCTCTCCCGATTCTCTCAATATAGAAAATTAAAGAACCAAGAATGAACAAACTTTGAATTCAATTGCAATCAAGAACCTAAACAGTCTAATCGTTTATCAAAACCACAAACCTAAAAAACCCCAGCCAATTTAATTTAGTTTATGGCTAGGTTCGAAAGAAATACAAAGGAAGAATTTCCAGCCATGGATCGCATGAAGAAGATGAAAAAGGTGCGTGTGATCTGCCCTCTCTCTCTCTCTCAATAGGCTCTCTCCTTAAAGGCTGCGATTTGGTCTCTATTTATAGGAGATTATTAGGTTAGATTTGTTGTTGATGAGGATGAGTTTAAGTTGGAATAAAAGAGATATTAAATCCCTTTTATTTTTGTCCTTAAACTCCATACAAATCTGACTTTTTATCTCCATCAAACTTTGCGTGGAATTTCAAATCTTTGGGATTTATCCTTTGCTTTTCGTTTTTATCCCGAATTAGGTGGACCTATCCAGTCATCGTCGGCAATCAGCTCGGCATGTCCTTTAGAAATTAGCTTCACTTGCCACAGCAGACCCTTCAGTATTTCTCCTTAATTGCTACGGCAATTAGCACTTGTCACAACAATCTTAACCTACGCAAAATAAGCACACCAGCAACGACTTTTCCAAAAAAAAAAACAACCAAAAACAACTAAAATACAATACCAAGCTCAATAATAAAGGAAACTAGGAAATTATGCATGAATGCCTAATAATGCAACTAAAATGTGCCTAAGTCTAACAATAATATGAGCAAAAAGGGCAAGAAAAATAGTACTTTTGCACACTCATCACACCCCCAAACTCAAACTATTGCTTGTCCTCAAGCAATACAAAAACTAACAATTACCTGCCAAGGCTTCAACCATCAAAAACATACTTCGTAGTTGACTTCAATCCTCAGAACCGTGGCACAAAGTATGATTACCTTTCGATATTTCGGATGACACAGAATTTACTCGAAATTAAACTATAATGCTAGTGACAATGTGTGTGTGGAGTTGTGTACAAGTCAACTAATAGGATTCCATGTGAACAATAGGTTTTATCAATTTAATTACTGGGGCATTTAAGTTTACTAGAGCCAATTTCGGGCACCTTTAGTATAATAAGTAATTTCTTGTTTAATTATAGTCATTTAGAGCCAATTTTAGGCACCTCTAGTGATTCTTAATGTGTGACAACTAAAGCCAGTTTCGGGCACCTCTAGCAAGAAATTATCTTTAATTTCAATTTACCCAATTTTAAATAACTTAAGTTCACTAAGTCTCCTTTAATTAACAAGTCACAACAATGTCAATTAATATTCCGCATCATAGTAAAATTCTAAGTATTTTCCATGCAAATCCTAAAATTGAAGGTTCTATCAATTAAGTGTAGTGGCAAAAATTCATCATAAGATATCACAGCAGGTCTAGGTAGTTTAATCTGGTAAAAGACATGACAAGCAACATATGCAAACTATATGAAATAATAACATGAATACAACTAAAAAGAAAAAGAAAAACAAACCCCCCCAAACTCGGGAGAAGCATTGTTCTCAATGCATGCTAAAACAAAAGTAAAAGAGGCCAAATGAAATGAAAATAAGTTAGTCGGTGAGGTCATCACCTGGAATGACTAGTTTTTGTTGAGCCATTTGCTTGGTTCGTGGTGGTGGGGTTGGACTTGCTGCGACGTGTTGGCTTTATGGGGCATGTTCACTTGTCTTGACAAGTCTGATTATCTGGGCTTCTTTCAACACCCTGGTCTTATTAGAATGGAAATCATAACAAAAAAACTAAAATCAAAATAAACAGAAAAGAAAAGTTGAAGGGAATAGGGTTGCCCTAAAGACAACTTGCTGAGGATCGTTTCCGATACTTCTTATAGTCCATCTGCACCCTCTATTGGGTGATAATATTGCCCAAAATATTGGGCCAATGTGCTTACAGCTACTCTATTTTGCGTTACCATGGTGGATGTGTCTTTCTTTCATGTTTCCTTGTAGTCCATGTACACACTCCACCTTGCTACTGTTCTTGAAGGCATGGATGTATTAATAGGAAAAGTTATATCAACACCCAACTATTTAATTACCTTATTCATAATGGTTGGATGTAGCCTTCGTTGTCGAGACAATTGTTGCGCCAGCCAATTACCGTGGCAATCATCTGCTAAAATTCACTATAAGTGAAGAGAAAAACCAATTTTCTGAAAAGCTTCACGAATCCAAACACCGTTTTCTTTAGGCCTCTCAAACATCTCCATCAGTAGATATTTTGATGGCTTTAAATCTACCAGCATCGGTTCCTCAAGAAATACCTACAATGGAGGAGGTGGGTTTTTAAAGAATTCAAAAGGTTCAGTCATCAGCTGCTCATAGTCCATTAACACAGTATTGCCATCGTGTTGGTCCTGTATGTGGTCGTGCAATTACCGTGGTAATGGTGGATAAGAGTAATCCACAGATTTCTGCTTTAGCATCAGCGTTGTAACATTTTGGGCATCCAATTCCTCAGAATTTGCTGTAGCATTACCCTTTTCAGCCTCATTGAAGTTGTTGTGGCATTACTCTCCTCAAGCCCCTCAATTGTCGTGACAATTCTTTATTTAGGCTCATCCAGTGTTGGGCAGTTTTTCTCATCAACATGCTCTCGACCTGGAGGTTCTAGTTGTTCCCCACACATCGAGGAGCTCTCTTTGCATTACTCCTTGTCTTCTTGCCTTGAGACTTCAGTATCCTTAGGACTTAATTATTGGGGCATATTATACATGACATATGCGAGTCTCCTCGATTGATCTTTTGAATCCCTCAAGAGTGCATCCATCCCAGCATTACTCGCATTCATGAACTTTGATAGCTCTCGGATCTTCTCAATTGCTCTGTCAGCTCTAGCCAAGAAAGCTGAAACTATTTCCTCCAAGAAATTTGAATGCTCTTGAAAAAGACTATATTACCATGGCACATCTGTTGTTGTGGCAAAATTTTCATGGTAAAAAAAATTGAGCTTTTTGATCATACCATGAAGGATTTTGCTGTTGGTTCCATTTATGTTCCTCCATGTAGCTATATGCACTAGGATTGTGAGGGCAATCTTCAAACACATGATGTTCTCCACACAAGAGCATGAGTTTTCGTTGAGTGGATCAATCGAATCGAAATTGGCCAAGAGGGGGTGAATTGGCTTTTTAAAGAGGAATAGAGCAAAATGAAAAATAGAAAAGTGAGGACAAGACAACTTATAGTGGTTCAAGCTTCTAACAAGCTCTACATCCACTACTTTAGCTCCTACTAAGAATTTTCAACCAATATTCACTAGATATTCTTCCCCTTTTCTAGAATAAGGAGGTAACCTTTACAAACCGGTTAATTTTCTACCCAAAGATTAACCAAAAGCTCTCTCTTTACAAAGAAGAATTGAAAAACTTAAAATATCTCTCACAAGAAAAATTTGTTGCCCAAATGATACACAACTTTCCCCAAACTTGAAAGAAATGTTTACAATAAGAATTACAACAAGTGGGGCAAAAGGATTTGACTCTATGAAGCAAAATGGTTTAGATATATGTTTGGATGTTGCAAATAGGTTCAATAGTTGTTGTTGATGCTTTGGAGGCTTGCTTTTATACCCTTTCATTGATTTCTAGCCGTTTGGGTGGTTGAGATCATCATTGTAGCCGTCGGGCTACATTTTTTGCGCAATAAATGCTCTTTATCAACCAATCGTATCGGTACACGAAGGCCTGTATTGATAACTGTCTATAAGAAAAAAGAGTCGTTGTGTACAAATAAGTAGAGGAGTATCGGTACGCGAGAAGATGTATCAGTACGGTTCAAGTGTAAAATAAGGGGCGTCTCGATACACAATGACCGTATCGATATGGATTTTGCTCACAGGAATTCTGAGTAATAGTTTGGCAAAAACGGTATCAGTACGCTATGGAGCGTATCGATACGGTTCAACAACCGTTTAAAATTTGCTGATTCCCATAACTGACATTCAACGGCTATTTTATTAAATACAAAGATACACTGAATCAAACCAAACCGTATTAATACGGGATTACCGTATCGATACAGGGTTAATCGTATCAGTACACTTTAGGCTATTAAAATTTAGTAACGTGAAATTGTATCAATACGGCTAGAGCGTATCGATACGCCTTAGAGTAACTTATAGATTTTGCTTTGAAACACTTAGAAAAATTTGTTTGGTTTGAATGTTTTGACTTAGAATCAGTTTTGGTTCAAATTGCTTGTCAGTTTGTGAGACTTTAGAGTACTTAAAAATTTATTTGCTTTTACAACTAGGTCCTTAGACAAATTGTTATATCAAAATCAAATCAGGTTTTACAATATCCCCTTTTTTGATATAACAAAACCAAAGTGAATTTTTAAGTATTTTTGAAAATTTTGAAAAGTTTACTCCCCCTTAATTTAAGATAGGTTTTCAAAACTTCAAAACTTTGTAAAAATTTAGGATTTTACACTTCTCCTCCTTTTTGTTAGATCAAAATCAATGCATATAACAAGGGATGTAAACGAGATACAAAGCAATAAAGCCCAATGTAAAGCATAATCAAAGTAACATAATATCATTAAACTTCAAATGTAATATCCAAAGCAACATAAGTTCAAAGTAAATTCAAACTTAAATCCAAACTTAAACTTAAAACAAACTAAACATAATCAAAGCATAGGGTTCTTAAAAACAATAACATAGGTGCAAAAATAATAAAAAACCTAAGATGAGATGATATGATATGCAATGGAATGTACTAGAACTCGCCCCCATCATCGTTTCCATCGTCTTCATCCATATCCTCTTTATCATCGTCACTATGTTTGGGCGGAGGAGCGCGAGAATTAAGCCAAGCACCATGGAAGACAGTGAGAGAGACATCAATGGAGGCTTGTTGTTGCTCGATGGTGGTGACACGTTGCTCAAGACAGGTGACTTTGTTCTCAATGACCCCAACTCATTCTTCCAAGGAGGTGAACCGTGTATCAATAGCGGCAAACCCCGAGTTCATGGTGGTATCTATAGAGGTAATATTTGTGTGCAAATATGTGAATTGCTCATTGAGATACACCATGAGGGCATCCATAGAAGGTGAAGCATGATGAGAAATAGGACCTTGTGAAACCACATAAGGAGGTTAAGCATCTAGATGAGGAGGATTAGCCACACGAACCCACTCGTTGTTGATGAATTAGAATTTGACATGAGTAAGAGAGTGGTCATCGATCGGTTTACCAAGAGGCTCGGCAGCATCATGTGAACAATCGATCTCTAAGGAATGAAAGAGATGACTCAAGGCCGCGCCATAGTAGAAAGACTTTACTTGATCGGTGTGGCGGTGTTGGACAAGATATACCAAGTCGGCAAACATAATTTGTCAAAGGTTTGGGCGCTTACCCTCACGGTAACATCGAAGCCAAAAGGCATCAACTTGGAGGATGGTTGAGAATTTGCCACCGGAAGGACGAGCCACCAAGAGATGATAAGATGAAGGATACGATCATGGGCATCTAAAATGGTTACGGAGCCAAGTTGACCATGTCCCGATGAGTGTTCATCATCAATCCCAATATTTTCAAAACCAAAAACATTGCATAAAATTTCTTGATCAATTCAAAATTTCTTTCCCATCAAATAAGACTCAATGGCTATAACTTTGTTTCTTTCAGAACCATGAATGCAACGGGCATTGCCATAAAAAATCAAAATAAGATTTCAATATAAAGACGGGTGTAGGTTTAAAAAATGTAAGAATTTCTATTGTTTCAACAACCCAAAGTATTTGAATTTAAAATGTTTTGAGTTTAGAAAAGGGATTGAAACAACTCGTTCATCCTGAATGATAAAGGATTGATATTGTTTGTAATGAGCCAAAGCCTTAGGTGTTAGAAAACTATTTTGAATGATATAGCCAAGGTTTGGTTTAGTAATACCCTCGTTTTCCAAATTGGGATTAGAAGAACTTGAAGGCAAGTATTTTCTTGGTCACTTTTTAAGTCCCATTATAAACTTGAAAACATCAAAAACAATTCGAAAATAATGTATGCAATTATCATCACATTCGACCCAATAAATATTCCAATAATTCAAGGTATTATGAAAAACACTGTATTTGAGGTTTGAAAAAATATATATAACTATAAAAATAATTTTTGAGAAAAAGAAATTTGAAAAATAGTTTACAAAAATATACAATATAATTTTATATTCGATCAAAAAAAATTAGATTTTAAAGAGTTTTTGCAAAAACTTCAAAATCCATACTATAAATATACTATGTATACAAAAATTAATTAAAAATAGCAATTAAAATTAAACGAAAATTAAAAAGAAAAGAAAAAGGGTTTTATACCTTGAGTGATGGAATAGGATGAATGAAGGATGAAGAATGCACCAAATTGCTAGCAAAGCTTTAGCCTTGATGTGTTGAGTAAAAACCCTCAAGAGTTTTTTTGTTTTGTGTGAAAAATCAAGAAGATTATAGGGGTTTTTACAGCCAAAAATTGGCTAGGGTTTTGGTTGAAAAGGGGATTTGAGTTTGAATAAAAGTGAAATACTCTTTTAATGCCCATTTAAAGCCCCATCGACTAATCGCATCGATACGCTTACGAGGCGTATCGATCTACCATATCAGTACAGTTTTCAAACTGTATCGATATGCATGACCGTATCGATATAGTGCTAACTGTATCGAAGCCCAAATAGCAACTCGTATCGATACGATGTTACCCGTATCGATACTCTTCTGCCAGAAAACATATTTTAGACAAAAAGAAGTCCAAAAATTTAACTTTGAGCGAGCCTAAATGCATGTGAATGATATATGAGCAAGATATATGGACTAAAACAGATGCATACTCCCCCTAGAAACAAGCATAGATGCATCAAGAAGCAAAATTACATAAGCAAGATCATCATTCAAAATTCAAGCAAAATTTTGCATAAAATGGCTCTAAAAGGTCAAGATAGGCTAGTTAAACCTAACTCTCTCCTAAGAGTCCAAAAATGCTCTTTGTCTAATGGTTTTGTAAAGATATCCGCTAGTTGGTTTGAGGTAACAACATCATTCTTTAAGACATGATCCCTAATGAAATGATGTCTTATCTATATGTGCTTGGTTCTAGAATATTGTATGGGATTCTTAGTGAGACATATGGCACTAGTATTTTCACACTTAAGGGGTATGGTACCTATATCAATTCCATAGTCCAGAAGTTGTTGCTTTATTCAAAGGACTTGAGCATAACAACTTTCGGCCGATATGTATTCCGCTTCGGTGGTAGATAAGGCTACACTATTTTGTTTCTTAAAGAACCAAGATATGAGCATACTACCTAGGAATTGGCATGTGCCGGAGGTACTTTTTCTATCTATCTTACAACCCCCATAATTCGCATCAGAATAAGCATGAAGGTTGAATGATGGGTCTCTAGGATACCAAAGACCTAAACTAGGTTTATCTCTAAGGTATCTAAAGATTCTCTTAATGACTACAAGGTTTGATTCTCTAGGACTGGCTTGAAAAGCAAACACTAAACATGATATCGGGTCTACTTGCGGTAATGTAAAGCAATGATCCAATTATAGAGCGATAAAGATTGGAATCAACATACTTACCTCCTTCATCCTTGTCAAACTTAATTGATGAGCTCATATGAGTAGCTTGAGGCTTTAAATTCTCTAAGATGAACTTCTTGAGCATATCCTTGATGTACTTAGCTTGATTGATGAAGATGTCATCATTCATTTGCTTTATTTGGAGCCCCAAGAAAAATGAAAGCTCCCCCATTATGCTCATCTCAAACTCTCATTGCATCAACTTAGAAAATTCTTGGCAATATAACTCATTAGTAGAACCGAAGATTACATCATCAACATAAATTTGAACTACTAAGATGCCATTGCCATTTCCATTTCTTTTAATAAAAAGTGTAGTATCCACCTTGCCTTTTTCAAAACTTTTTTCAACCAAAAAGTTTGAAATCCTTTCATACCAAGCTCTAGGAGCTTGTTTCAAACCATATAAAGCTTTTGTTAGTTTAAAAACATGTTTTGGAAAATTTGGATCTTCAAAACCCGGTGGTTGTTCAACATATACTTCTTCATTAATAAAACTATTTAAAAATGTACTTTTAACATCCATTTGAAAAAGCTTGAAATCATGATAACATGCAAATGCAAAAAGCGTCCTAATTGCTTCTATTCTAGCTACGAGTGCATATGTTTCATCAAAATCAATTCCCTCTTCTTGAGTGTAACCTTGAGCAACAAGTCTAGCCTTGTTCCTCACTATGTCACCACTATCATCTAGTTTGTTTCTAAATACCCATTTATTTCCTATAGTAGATTTATTACTAGGTCTATCAACTAATGTACATACTTTACTCCTCTCAAATTGATTTAATTCTTCTTACATGGCCAATATCCAAAAATCATCTTTTAATGCTTCTTTGATATTCTTAGGCTCAATGCATGAAATGAATGCTACATGATTCATTAATCTAAGAGAGGATCGAGTAGTTGCCCCATTGGATGGATCACCAAAGATTTCACCACCCTTAATATAGTTGAGTTCCCTTGGGTAGCTCACTTCCCTTTCCCCAATGGTCATGTCCTTTAGAGCTTCAATGGGAGGATCTTGTACTTCTTCCTTGGTTGGAACCTCTTCTACCCTTGATGATTGTCCACCATCAATGGCTTCAATGATCCATACATCATCATCAATACAAGAATCCTTCCTCGGAAGGAGGTTATCATCAAAAACCACATATATAGATTCTTCTACAACTAAGGTTCTTTTGTTAAAAACTCGATAAGATTTAGTGTTTAAAGAATAACCAAGAAAAATTGCTTCATCACTTTTTGCATCAAATTTACCTAAATTATTCTTTCTATTGTTTAAAACAAAACACTTGCAACCAAAAGGATAAAAATAGCTAATGTTAGGCTTCTTTGATTTTAAAATCTCATATGGAGTTTTCTTTAAAATAGGCCTAATCATTACTCGGTTTATAATGTAGCAAGCGGTGTTTGTGGCTTCTGCCAAAAAATACTTAGGTAAATTGTTTTCAAAAAGCATGGTTCTAGCCATGTTTTCTAAAGTTCGATTTTTCCTCTCAACTACCCCATTTTGTTGAAGAGTGTGAGGTGCAGAAAAATTGTGGCTAATACCATTTGAGTTTAAAAAATTATCAAAACCTAGATTTTGAAATTCGGTTCTATGGCCACTTTTAATATGACAAATATTTTGACCAAGGTCATTTTGAGTGATTTTTAAAAACGTAATGACTTTTTCTAAAGCCTCATGTTTAGTGCTTAAAAAGAGAACCCAAGTATACCTAGAAAAATCATCAACAAGAACATATGCATATGATTTTCCACCCAAGCTAGTTGTCCTAATAGGCCCAAAGAGATCCATATGGATCAATTGTAATACCCTACTAGTTGAAACATCATTAATGGATTTGAATGAAGTACGTTTTATTTATGCTTAGCACAAGCATCATAAATTTTATCTAATGTGAATTTTAGCTTAGGTAAACCTCTAACTATATTTTGGGAAACTAATTTTTCTAAAACACTTATGCTAGCATGACCTAGTTTCCTATGCCATAACCATGCATCATTTTCATCATTAGCAACCAAACATGCATGGGATGAATGAATGTCATCTAGATGCACAATGTTATCTATGCGGTGACCAATGAGCATTATTTCATTTGTTTTAATGTTCACAATTTTACACCCACTAACATCAAAATGAACATTAAAACCTTTATCGCATAATTGACTAATGCTCAACAAGTTATGCTTAAGACTATTGACAAACAAGACATCTTCAATGAGAATAGATAAGAGATTACCAATAGAGCCAATACCCTCAATGTGGCCTTTGGAGTTGTCACCAAATGTCACCACTCCACCACTTTTTGGCTTGAGCTCCATAAATTTACTCTTGTCGTCGGTCATATGTCTTGAGAATCCACTATCAAGGTACTAAGTGTTTTGACCTGAAGCTTTGGCCTTGTAGCAATGCTCCCCTTACAAACAAATATTAGTTCTTGATTTTTGGTACCTAAACCATTTTAGGTCCATGTGAATTAGCTCCCAAGTACTTGGTTCCCTTAGGAATCCAAGAAGAAATAGCATGTATATTGTTCGAAGCTACAAGTTCCTTAGGAACCCATATACTCCTAATTCTTTTACCTCTAGGATGCCTATGAAAGCTTCTTTGTTTGTAATTAAAAATGCTTCTTTTTACATAGTTAGTTTTGGAAGATTCACCTTTTTCAAAACTAGAATAACCAACTTTTAAAGAAACTTTGAGCTCATTCACCACTTTGTGGTGTTCATCATGAATTTGAGAAAGAAGATTGTTTAAATTGATATTTTCTTTCTTAAAAAAATTTCAAATCATTTTGTAAGACCAAAATCTTCTTTTCAAAATTCGAATTGGTTTTGGATAAAGAATTGTTTTGAGTTTTTAAATCAGAAATCAATTTTTTGTTTTTCAAAACCGATTCTTTATATTTTTCCACCAATTCATCATAAACCTATTGTAACTCATCATAAGCATCTTGAAGCTCATCAAATGTAAAATCAAAGTTAGATGAGTTGAGGTTTACCTTAGGATCGTCATCAATGGCCATGAGGTAAAGATTTGCTACTTTGTGCTCCTCTCTATCGGATGATGAATCCTCATCGCTCCAAGTAACAAAATGGGCCTTCATATTTTTCTCATTATCGAACCCCTTCTTCTTGAGTTGAAGGTAATCCGTTCTAATGTGGCCCAGTTTCTTGCACTCATAACATATGAGTTGATCCTTCTCTTCTTCTTTTCTTTTGTTCTTGAAGTCTCTTCTTCTTTAGAACTTTCTTCCCCGGTTGGACTTCATGAACCGAGAGAATCTTTTGGCTATCATAGCCAATTTTTCGTATTTATCTTATTCACTTGAGTTGCTTTCCTCTTGTGGTATAGAGGCTTTGAGAGCAATCCATTGCTTATTCTTCTCCACCTCATGCTTATCTACTATTTTCACTTCTTTTTTCTTCTTCTCTTCCTTGCTTCATGATGTTATGAGTAAGGAGAGATCCTACCAACTCATTGAACTTCAATGTCTTCAAGTTCTTTGCCTCGATGATTGCAGTTCTCTTCTCATCCCATGATTCGAGAAGATAGTAAAGTAGCTTTCGGACAAGCCTGTCTTTGGGAATGATTTCACCAAAGCCCTTGAGACCATTTATGATAATCAAGAATTGGTCGAACATTTTGGAGACGCTCTCATCCGGTTCCATCTTGAAGTACTTGTAGCTTAAGTTGAGGATCTCAATCTTGGTCTCTTTCACGTCATTAGTGCCTTCGTAAGTGGTCTCTAACTTATCCCACACCTCATTTGCACTTGCTCACGATGACATTTTGGCATACATGTCGGGACCGAATGCACAAAACAAGATATATAGGGCCTTGTCGTTGATTTGGAGTCTTCTTTGATCTTCATCGGTCATTTCCACCCTTATCTTCAGAACAAATCTCCCTTCATCGTCTCTCTTCCAAGGAATTGTCGGACCGTCTTCCACTACATCCCAAAGGACATAGTCGGTAGATTTGATGAAGAGTCTCATCCGGTTCTTCCAATAGGGATAATTATCCCCATTGAAGTATGATGGCTTGGTGATCGATTGTGACTCGAACAAGTTTGGCCCGGAGGTAGATGTCATAGCTTTGAATGAATGGATGATCAACACTCTTCAAAGATCGCCTCTTATGGATGTGAAACCTTCAAAGTGTTAGTCTCTGATACCAATTGTTGAGTGGATCAATCGAATCGAAATTGGCCAATAGGGGGTGAATTGGCTTTTTAAAGAGGAATGAAGCAAAATGAAAAATGGAAAATTGAGGACAAGACAATTTATAGTGGTTCAAGCTTCTAACAAGCTCTACATCCACTACCTTAGCTTCCTTTAAGGATTTTCAACCAATGTCCACTAGATATTCTTCCCCTTTTCTAGGCTAAGGAGGTAACCTTTACAAAATGGTTAATCTTTCTACCCAAATATTAACCAAAAGCTTTCTCTTTACAAAGAAGAATTGGAAAACTTAAAATATCTCTCACAAGACAAATTTATTGCCCAAATGATACACAACTCTCCTCAAACTTGAAAGAAATGTTTACAATAAGAATCACAACAAGTGGGGTAAAAAGATTTGACTCTATGAGGCACAATGGTTTGGATATATGTTTGGATATTGCAAATAGGTTCAATAGTTGTTGTTGATGCTTTGAAGGCTTGCTTTTATACCCTTGCATTGATTTCTATCCGTTTAGGTGGTTGAGATCATCATTGTAGCCGTTGGGCTGCATTTTTCGCGTAATAAATGTTTTTTATCAACCAACTGTATCGGTACAAGAAGACTGGTACCGATAATTATCTATAAGAAGAAAGATACGTTGTGTACAAATAAGCAGGGGAGTATCGATACGCGAGAAGACGTATCGGTACGGTTCAAGTGTAAAATAAGGGGTGTATCGATACACAATGACCGTATCGATACGGATTTTGCTCACTAGAATCCTGAGTAATAGTTTGGCAAAAACGATATCAGTATGCTATGGAGCGTATCGATACGTTTCAACGACAGTTTAAAATTTGTTGATTCCCATAACTGACATTCAACGGCTATTTTATTAAATGCAAAGATACACTGAATCAAACCAAATCGTATTGATACAAGATTACTGTATCGGTACGCTATGCCTTTGAAATAAATTTATTTAAAAATTGTATCGATACGGGGTTAACCGTATCGATACACTTTAGGCTATTAAAATTCGAGTAACGTAAAACCGTATCGATACGGCTAGAACGTATCGATACGCCTTAGCATAACTTTCAGATTTTGCTTTGAAACACTTAAAAAATTTTGTTTGGTTTGAATGTTTTGACTTAGAATTAGTTTTGGTTCAAATTGCTTGTCAGTTTGTGAGACTTTAGAGTATTTAAAAATTTATTTGCTTTTACATCTAGGTCCTTAGACAAATTGTTATATCAAAATCAAATTTGGTTTTACAGTTTTCTAGAGTATAGGTTCTTTGGGCTTTTCTCGGTTGGTATAGGTAATCATCAGTGAATGTAAGAAATTCTTGATTGGATTGATTCCTATCTTCCCACATCAACTCTCGAATAGATCGACTTTTATTTCCCCAAATATTTATGTCCCTTAACTTGTAGCGCACCTAAAATTTTTTGATAAAAGAAACAAAAAGAAACGTTAGTAAAAATAATAAGAAAAATGCAATAACAAAAACAACTAACACCAATTGTCAATCCCCGACAACGACACCAAAAAACTTGTTGCGTGTTTTGAGTGCTACGCAAATGGTGCAAGTGAACACGTCGCAAGTAATAAATTATAAGTATCGAGTATCGTCTCCTCAGAGATTGGTTTGGGCCACTTTGTTTAAGTTACTGCGTTGTAAAAGAAATATATTGATGGTGATGAATAATAAGTAAAATAAACTAAGTAAATAGGAAGAAAGGAAAGAGTAATCGATTAAAGAGAGTAGGACGGGTTACCGTGAGTAAAGGAAAGAGTAATCGATTAAAGAGAGTAATACGGGTTACCGTGAGTAATGGTATGATGTTCGAATAGATTGTCTGGGCAATTAATTGCTGAGACAACTGTTCAATTGCCGTAGCAACTGAGTTTCTTCCTTCAAAGCTCGATAAGCGTTCTTCAATGTCTTCTTGTTATCCGTAACAGAATAACTGGTTGTTTAAGCATGCCTTGGTGATGCATCACTGCGTGAACCTTGGGTGATCAACAACCTATCCACGCTCCTCTTAGCTGTTGAAATCCAATCCTTATTCTTAAGGTGGATTAATCTTCACCAACGATCGTTCAAATGAAGATCATGTTCATTCATGTCTTGAATCTAACTCTCCCGAGTCTAAATAAATGGATAACACTCAAGATCATCTCTCGATTCTCTCAACATAGAAAATTAAATAACCAAACAAACTTTAAATTCAATTCCAATCGAGAACCTAAACAATCTAATCGTTTATCAAAACCACAAACCCAAAAAACCCCAACCAATTTAATTTAGTTCATGGTTGCGTTCGAAAGAAATACAAATGAAGAATTTCCAGTCATGAATTGCATGAAGAAGATGAAGAAGATGCGTACGATCTGCTCTCTCTCTCTCTCTCTTAATAGGATCTCTCATTGAAGGCTGTGATTTGGTCTCTATTTATAAGAGATTATTAGGTTAGATTTGTTGTTGATGAGGATGAGTTTAAGTTGGAATAAAAGCGATATTAAATCCCTTTTATTTTTGTCCTTAAACTCCACAAATCTGACTTTTTATCTCCATCAAACTCTGCGTGGAATTCCAAATCTTTAGGATTTATCCTTTGCTTTTTTTACTTATCCCGAATTAGGTGGACTTATCCGGTCATCGTCGACAATCAGCTCGACATGTCCTTCAAAAATCAGCTTCACTTGCCACGACAGACCCTTCAATATTTCTCCTTAATTGCCACGACAATTAGCACTTGCCACGACAATCTTAACCTACACAAAATAAGCACACCAACAGCGACTTTTCCATAAAAAACAACAAAAAACAACTAAAATGCAATACCAAGCTCAATAATGAAAGAAACTAGAAAATTATGCATGAATGCCTAATAATGTAACTAAAATGTGCCTAAGTCTAACAATAATATTAACAAAAAATGTAAGAAAAATAATATTTTTGCACACTTATCAATACCCATAAAAGATCCTTGGGGGGAAAAAGAGGCCCCATAAACTACCCTTCGATCCTTCCCATCAAAAGTAGCAAGGGAGAAGATGATCATGGAGACTGCAGATAACCCTTATTAAAGGGTTATCCGCAAACATAAAGTCCGTTGGGGCCTCAACAGAGACCATCTCCTTCTTCTTCATCTCATTTTGAACTTCATCCTCGCTTACCACGATTTCTTCACTCAACACAATCTAGTTTAAAAAAGGAGAGGCCAGCTTGAGGATAGCGAAACTCGGGACAAACTGTGATAAGCTCCTCCTACCAAGCAGTTCTTCCAAAGTACTTGTAGGACTTTTACCAGAAGTAGATCCAAAACTGAAATTAATCGAAGCATTGAGAACATGACCGTGCTCCTTCGCCAAGCTACATCCGAAAAAGAAGCCAAATTTCCATACTCTATTTAATTTTCCTTGCTCAACTCAATAGAAGACACGTGTTCCAACTTAGCCACCATAGCGCTGACAAATATCCTAACAAAATTCAACATTTGAAAGACAACTGGCCAAACCTCTCTGCTTTTCAGGTAAACCAAGGTTATAATGATAGCCTTTTGTCTTTTGTGAAGCAGGATCCCAAAAAATCTGGGGGTCAAAGCTTTGGGCAGATTTCTCCCTTCTTTTCTATTTTTCTTGTATTGTTTAAGATGGAAAATGATAACATTGCCCTCGAACTCATCCCTTCCCCCAAGAAATAGATGGAATGGTCATTCTTTTCACTAGAGACGGTGGTTTTCATGGCAAGGAGAGTCACTGCTACGATTGCTCTCTTCTCAGCCCCAACTACTTCAGAGCCTACGCCTGCACCGACCAAAACCCCTACGAAGCATTTCCTAAGGGTCGGTAACTTCATCTTGTCCCCGACCAAGGCAAACGTAAGAGCTTTGGCCTTAACACTGCGATACCGACACGTGAGACAGTTTCGGCGACCCCCTGCAGCGTTCCCCTTATGAGAAAGAAGCCCACGATGACTGTCCTTACCTGGACCACCGGCAGCAACGTGAAACCAACAGCTTTCTATCATGGATCTGCTTTTGCAAGCCTCACTCTATTTGAAGATAAATTTGGCGAGGCAAACCTGAAAATGAAAGAGGGCCAGAAAACCACCATGACCCTTGTCACGCTCGAGATTTGTGAGGCCAGACATACATTCCCCATCCGCTCGTATTCCCCCATTTCCTATCGCCACACCAATCACTCGAGAAAAACGACGATGTCTCTCGGAGAGGGATCTCCACGTCATTGAGACCACAAATGAGCAGGATTTCACTGGGAATTAATTTCCGGACAGGGAAGAAGGAGAAGTTGAGACTTTGAGGGTGGAAAGATCGGGCTTAAACCAGAAAAAATTCATCATGGGGTGCTGATTGTTTTGTTTTCATCATTTCCTTTCCTTTGTCCTTATGTTTGGTAGTACCTTTTCTTTCACTCATTTGTATGCTTTAATTTCATTGGTTTATTTTATGGGAAACGAGAGAATTATCCTGTAATTGAAAGTTTTCAACCGAGAGTCTGATGTTATATTCAATAGTGAACACCATTTATCTTGTTTGAAGAGTCTAATAAACTCATTACAAATGAAGATTTGATGAGTTGTTTTTGATGTAATCATGCAAATGAAGTGAAGGGCTACCCAATTGCTTTGAAAAAACACTTGTGTCTTGTGGTTTCCCTTTTTTTTTCTTCTCGGTTTTTCAAAATTTTGCCTTAATTAATTTTAATTTGAATCAACCTACGTCGTACGTTTAGTTTTAGTAAGTGAGTCTCTCGATTGAATTTTTCTGCATATATAAGACCTCGAACTTTGAGACATGCTTAACTAATACCGAGCTGATTACTACTTGGCCGTACCTGTTAATGGCTTCCATATTTCTTTAGTACAGGAGGCTTATCCTAATGAAGTTGGAAGGAGATGCAAACAAGTTGATGCCTTTGGATGCGTTATGGATGTGTGTAAAAGGCTCACTTCATTTTTCTTGTTTCAATTTGGTGTATGCCATCAATTGTATTAACTTCTTTTTGCAATTAAACACCTCACTTTTTTAATGTTGCAATTAGATACGTAACTTCTTATTGGGTGCAATTAGGCAATTAACATTTTCTTAAATTACACATGTCAAAAAAAAAATACACTTAAGTGTTCTAATGTCTAACTTTTTGAGCACGTAAGACATTGTCTCTTTAACCAAACGAGGTTAGAATTATAAGCATGAATTAATCAAAATTGAACATATGTAATTAAAAAAATGTTAAATACCTAATTGCATCAAAGAAAAAAATCTAATTAGATAAAAAAAAATTAAGTGCGTAATTGTAAAATATAGATATCATATTATATAAATAGGGATAGACGCAAGATTTTATGTCAAGGGATGAGAACCGTTAAAGAGTTATAATAGAAACTTAGGATGGTGCGAAATTACAAAATTTTAGTGGGTGTAGATAGAAAATTTTAAAGAGTACAACCTTACATAAATTATATGCGAGATTAAAAATTTTAAAGAGTGCGACTGCTCCATTTAATACTCATCGGTCCATCCTTGCACATAAATACGTGCCAAAAGTTGTATTTATGAAAACAAGCGTTAGGTTATTTTCTCAAAGGAAAAAATAAAAAAGAAGGATCAAGGTAATTGAATGGTCGGCTTCTCCCAAAGTTTAGAGAAGCGCTCGATGTTAATGGCAGGATTATGGAGTATACGTAAACATTGAGGCATGCTTGACGTTAAGGCGAGAGAAAAATTGAAAATGAAACTGATTATGCCGAAGTTTAATAGAATTTTAACCATGAATCTACGGAGAAAATGATATTGCTGAATCAATATATTATTTGATCGACATCCATTAATTAATCGATTGATAAAAATATTTATATTATTATTTTTTAAATTTTAATTTCTCGATATTTTATTTAAAAAATATAAATATTTATATATTTAATTAAAAATGTATAATTTGCTCTAATAGATAGGCGAGGTGAAGCCGTGACATGTGGCTTGTGGGCCCTATTTAAGATAGGGATGACCATTTTCATCGATTTCGATTGGACTTGATCCAACCCAACTTGGTCAGGGTTCAGTATTTTAATTTTTAATTCTAGATTGGGTGGGTTTTTTGCTGAAATTTTATGGTCAGGTTAGAGTGGGGATCGTGTTTAGATGATAATCTACATTATCTCCGAAAATATAAAATGATTATTAAATTTTAAAAATTATATAATAAATATTAATTTTTAATTTTTAATACAAAATAATTATCGAACCATTAATTGTCGTTAATTGAGTGACATAATAGTTATATAAATTTAAATAATATAATACTTAATTCTTTATATTGATACATTCAATCAATTTATTCTCATTTTATTAAATAAGAAAATATTGAGGATTAAATATGTTATTATACAAATTTTTATAACTATCACATTTCTAGTTAACGACAATTAACGGCTCAATGATCATTTTGTAATAAAAATTAAAGTTTAATGGTTATTATATAACTTTTGAAATTTTAATGACTATTTTATATTTTTAGAGATAATTTAGTGACCTTTAGTGTACTTTACCCTTTATTAAAATACCATTTTATTATTTTATAATTACTTTTATATATTTATTTTTTTTTTCAGGTCGAGATGAATTGAGTAAAGTTTTTTTCCAAAAAAGTTCAAGACCGAATAGAAATTGGATTATACTTCTATTATGTTGGATCAAATTAAATTATAATAAATTTAAAATCAATGTTTAAATTTCAGGTCTGTTATTAATTTAGAATAAAAATAGTAGATGTGTTTGGCTCGTGTGAAACAATGGAGGAAATAATCTGTCTAACGTGAGAGAACTACTACATGTTGAGGCTCATGAGAGGGTTTAATCCAATCGTTTTGCTCTTTATAATAATAATTCCTCCGTCACATTAAATAATGTTTTATATTGACTTTCTACGTAATTTAGGAGGAGAAAGTTTTTATGAGATATGTAATATAAATTAATTAAAATTATAATTCTGTCTTTAAAAAGTTAAATTTTATTTGTTAAGAAATTAATAAAGGTAAAAAAATATTACTCGTAAAAATTGTTAAAATTTTCAAATAAACACCTTTAACAAAACGATTTTAAAATATAAAAATAAATTTAATAGGATGGAGAGTATAATAAAAGAAAGGAAAAACAACATGGGTGATCATCAATTTTCTGTTTTAGTCTTCTAACTAATTTTAACATGTTAGCACGTGTTACCTCCTAATTAATTTTTAATAAAGAAGATCAAAACAGAAAAAATATTAATTAATTGAATGACTAAAACAAAAAATATTAATAATTTAGTGACCACATGTGTAGTTTGCCCTAAAAGAAATTGTGTTAACAATACCGCTAAAGTTAGAAATTTTGTTCTCCATTATTGTTAAAAAGAAACTTTATTCTCTTCTAACAACTGTAGCGAGGGTTAAAAGTTTTTTTTTAAAACGTGAAATAAATAAAAAAATAAATCGTTTTTCGTTCTAAACGAATCTTCATATTCACCTTAATTTGCATGATTTCCAAACCCTAACGTTGATTTCTCTCACTTCTTCTCTTTTACAAAACAAACAGTTTTTTCGGACGAGCGGCAAGTTTCCATGGACACGCGTCGTGTCTCAAGTGCCGTCCCCAGAGTCCGCCAAGTCGGCTTCTTCACCCCCAACACGCCGGCGCAGCACCCTGCTCCTACTCGCTCCCAATCGGGCCCTCCAACCTCCGATTCGCCGCCACTCTCTGGTTCTCCCGCCAGCAACTCCCTCTCTGTGGTCATGATACCGCCACCGCGTCACCTCTCCGACAACCTAGGCGGACGCACTTCCGCCCTTCCCGTTCCCGCGCGTGGAAACGCTGGAGAACATGCTACCGTCGGAAGTTACAACCCCTCGGAGTCGGTGTTGTGGTTGGAGTCGCCGCCTCGTAGTCGAATTGGCGATGAAGAGTTCTCGGAGGGGACGGAATCGTCGTTGGGGTGGTATCGGAGGAGTAATTCGGGGAAGGTTGCGTCAAGTTTACCCAGTGGCGGTTTCGATTTGTCTCAAGTGAAGCAACCGGAAAGTGTTGCTGCAATTGAAGCTAAGAATCCACTGCCTGGTAATATAATGTTTCTTTAAATAGAATAAGTTTCAAAGTATTTGGAATAAATGGGGTTTCTTAAAAACAAAGTTTTATTGCAGAAAAAAGCGAAGCGCAAAAGGAGCAGGCATCAAATCCAAAACCTCTGAAAGCCAAAACAACGAAGGCTGAGAGGCGTGCCTTGCAGGAGTCTCAACGGGCTGCTAAAGGTTCAAATCAGTCTTTTTCTTTATTTTATGCCTTTGGGTAACTTTGAAGTTCTGTTATTTGAATTGATCAAAATAGACTATTTATCTGATTGCCCCTTTCATCCCAAAGTAGGTTGGTTTTAACATATATTAGTAATATTTGTGAAAGTGATGGTTGATTTTGGGAAAATTAGAGAGGAAGATTGGGTATTTGAAAAGAGATCTAAAGGATGTAGTACAAATATGTTGGAAGTAACATGCAACTCAAAAGAAACATACAAGGTATAATGATTATCATACTATTAATAAACTCGGTACTTATTTATCTAACTGTAACTATGACTTAAATTACAAATGCCTTTTTATTGTTATAAATAATTATTATAGACAATTTTCTTTGGTACATGTTGTAATCAGTTGAGCGAGTCCATCATCAAAGTCGAGCTTTATTTTGTTTTCTAATCTAATGAGTCAAGTTTAATAATTAGCAAGCAGCTCATCTAGTTTCTAATTTCAACTCCTATGGCATTCAATAATTGAATAGCTTCTTGAAGTCTGTTATTGTTTCCTTAGTATTTGTTCAGGTTTGTTAACATAGGCAAAGGCTTTTCCGAATTTTGATGAAACATGAGTTTTGTTAGATTCCTTTTACATTTAAATTTGTTCTGACCAATTGCACTTGGTTTTCTATTGGCATATAATTTGTTAGCTTTGCCCTTGGCACTAAAAGTTTTTAATTTTAATTTTATAGCTGAGGCAAATAAATCCAATACACCTGGAGGAGCTTCTTCTAAACCCATGAAGCAGCCACCACAAAAGAAAGATGGTCCTCCAGTTGCATCTTCAGTTGCTGCTTCTGAAAGAATAGGAGTCGATCGGCCAGTAGAGAAAGAGAGGAAGAATGATCTTCCTCCTCCACGTATGCAATTTGACGATGCAAGTCGTGTGGGAAAGGCTAAAAGGCGATCTGTGTTGAATCAACCTGAAGCTAGGAATAGAGTGGAACTCTTTCGCCATCTGCCGCCACACAAAAATGGATCTCAGTTTCCTTATTTGGAGTCAAAATTTTTTGAACTAAATGACATGCATCCTTCAGTGTACAAGGTACTCTCAGCTCTTAGTTAACAGTTGAGCTTATTCATCTTCTTCCTATCTGACCAATTGTCTAAAGGGAAATAAATGGAAGTCCCTTTGGGTAGTTATTTCTGCAATTTAACTTTTAATTTTATAATTTTGTATTTCAAGTCAGTTGACAAAAATGAAAAATAAAAGAGGGGTGGTGGGGGTAGATGTTTCCCCTTTCTATGAAAAATTGATGCATGCTAAATATCTGCATGAATGATAACCTCAACAATGCAAACCTATCATCGAGAATGCTACATCAACCTTTTATTTGTCAGCTTCATGAACTCATTTGTTGTTTTTTATCTCTCTTTTTCTCAAAGATTTAAAGGTGCTATTATTTCAAATCTGTAAGTTTTGGTGTACTAGTTGGTGTGAGGATATGTTGTGGAAAGAGGAATCAGAATGATGGAACATGGTAAATTTTTCATGGTGCATGAATTACTCTGGTGTCTATTTATTTGGAACGGAATAAAACATATTTTTCACTATATTTTAAGTTAATAACAGAGAAATGAATTCCTTGCAAACGTAATGTATGAATTTTCAGGTTGGATTGCAGTATTTGACTGGAGATACATCAGGAGGAAATGCTCGTTGTATTGCAATGCTTCAGGTATTCCAGGAAGCTATCAGAGACTATTCCACACCACCAGAAAAAACCCTCAACAGAGATTTAACTTCCAAAATTGGTGGTTTTGTTTCTTTTCTGATTGAATGTCGCCCACTTTCTATGAGCATGGGAAATGCAATCAGGTTTCTGAAGTGTCGTATTGCCAGGTTACCACTAACTCTCTCTGAATCAGAAGCAAAAGCAGCCCTTTGTTCTGACATTGATCGTTTCATAAATGAGAAGATAGTTCTTGCTGATAAGGTAATACTTTGACATGCTGCTACAAAAATCAGAGATGGCGATGTTCTTCTGACATATGGATCATCATGTGTTGTTGAAATGATTCTTTTGTATGCCCATGAGCTTGGGAAACAGTTTCGCGTTGTGGTGGTAGACTCGCGTCCGATGCTTGAAGGCCAAAAGCTACTTCGAAGGCTGGTGGCAAAGGGCCTGAGTTGTACTTATACTCAATTAAATGCTATTTCTTATGTCATGCATGAAGTCACCCGGGCGTTTCTTGGGGCTTCCTCAATATTTTCTAACGGGACTGTATACTCAAGAGTTGGAACTGCATCTGTTGCTATGGTTGCTCATGCATTTCAAGTTCCAGTTTTGGTCTGCTGTGAAGCATATAAATTTCATGAAAGGGTGCAGCTTGATTCAATCTGCTTTAACGAGCTAGGTATGTTGGTGCTTATACAAGTCAATCCACCCCTTCTCTTTTTTGAAAATAAAATTTTCCTTTACTTGGATCGTATTGGAATCTCCTATCGAGTGGATGGTTGTTGGTTCCTTCCTTTTTTCTCCTAGGTATATCATATTCTCTTTTGTAGTAGACAACTTAAGCCTTCCTTTTGGAGTGCCTTGCAGGTGATCCAGATGCCGTATCAAAGGTCCCAGGAAGAGTGGACGTGAATTATCTAGATAACTTGACTGATAAACAGAAGGAAAACCTTCAACTTCTTAATTTAAAGTAAGCTTTTAGATCTCTTGTTCCAAAGAAATAAACTATTTGATGTAATGAAGACCTCTAAATGACTCTGAATCTCTTACCTTGGTGTGAATCACGACAGATACGATGCCACTCCCTCAGATTACATCTCAGTGATCGTCACAGATTATGGCATGGTAAGAAGTATCGATATATCTCCCCTCTTGGTGGAGATTTCATATTAAGGTGTATTACTGGCTTGAAATCCAACGAATACCCGAGCCCCCTGCATTTGCCCAGCATTTATTGTTTGTACTTTGTTTACCATTTACCCCTCTTTTCTTGGTAGGGATTAAATGCTTGCATTAGTAGATTTTGACTCATTATATTGTTTGTGGCACAGATCCCTCCCACAAGCGTGCCCGTCATCGTGCGCGAGTATTGGAAGGAGTATTTGCTAATATAGAGTTTTATACTTGATTTTTTGCAAAATGAAACCTTTTGACGTGTGTTATTGCCATTCTTTAGATCAAATTCATAATTATGCCATTGTCGACCTAACTCAGATTTCGTCTTAATAAATAGAAAGAGCTTTTGCCTATTCCCGCGTTTGATTGCAAGTTAGGTTAATCAATATATATTTATATTTGAATTTTTTTAAAGAGAGATTTTCAAAGTAAACTAAAATATTTTATTATTATTATCTTAAATTCTGCTTCTTCAACAAAACTTGAGGATAAGGTTTCTTTCGACAAAATTGCTGAAGATTTATTTATTTTTTAAATGGGGTGCGGGAGAATTTAATTATTGAAATAGGGATGTTGTTGCGTGGATATAAATTAGAACTATTAACTATTGACTGCAAATTTATGCGTGCTTTTTCTAATGGTATAAGAAATAAAACATTCTGAATTTCAATTATATTATAATAATATAATAACAATTATGCGTCTATGTAAAGATAAAATTGGCAAAATTTGGGGAATAATAAAATTAGAAATTAATTTTAGGGAGATAGGGAAGGATTATTTTTGAGAATCTACAGTAATTTGTGAACACTAAAATTGCACCTGTAAAAGGTGATTAAGATTATTTTGTAATTTTTTATAGTAGTCTCCTACAGTTGACTACCAAAACAGGTTCACGTCCACAACACGTTTAGCAAATTAAAAAATATTAAAATAAGTCAAATCGCCTTTTTTAGGAGGTAATTTTACCATATACTGTAATATTTGTCGTAGATTTTTTAAAAAAATTCAACCTACTTTATATTTCTATTGGAACCGTAATATTCCCCAAATTTTGCCGATAAAATTGCTTAGAAGAGAGGACGAGTTTAGAGGAAATTTTTTTAACTAGAATAACAAGGGGAGACGTTTGGAAGAAATGATGAATTTTCCTTCCTTTCAATAATTTTTCAATTACAAAAATCAAAGTTAAAATCGTCCTGCAGTTGGACAACTTTCTAAAGTCGTTTTGGAAATATAACGAGTTTTCCTTTGTGGTATCTTTGCGAGGGCGGGGTAATGTTACGTTTGTGGAGAGCAATAGCCTACAAATTCTCCAGTGACAGGCCAGCAAATACCACGTCAGGTAGAAGCTCACGTGTGAAGCAACTTCCTCATGCATTTGCTGATTACGTATGTAGTTGGTTAGAACCAATTGGCGACGAGTGACTTTCAAACCTTCTTCATCAACCTTTTTTTTAAGTTTTATATTTCTAATCAATCATGTAGACTAAGCAAATGTTTTTAGTCGGCATATTATTGAGCATTACAAGTTAGGCTGATTCATAATTTACTATTAATATTATATTATATTGAAACCAATTGATATTGTCAAGATTTTAAAATTAAAATAATCAGAAAACAATATGTTATTATTATTAAGAGGGTAAAAATGTATCCTTGGAACCAAACGCACTCTTTTGAACCAAACGAGTCCGATAAAAAGCCTCCTTGCGTAACAAGTAATGTTCTGTTTGGGAGACGGAATTATGGAGTGTATTTGAAGGGTTGTGCACAGCTTAGAGGTTCGGAACAAGTAAAGTTGTGGTTGAAGTGGATAATCAGGAAACTTTGATTGCTACAAGGGAGAAGCCAAGATGATGTTCCGTTTACAATCCTTCAACATATCCATGAGGCATGAGCTAAGGCAAAAGGAGTGGAATGTGGTTTACGGACATATTTATCGTGAAGGAAATCAATTAGCAGATGGTATGGCGAAGAGAGCAACGATAAAATTGACTGTCGCATTTTCTATAATTCTTAGTATGAGGTTGTCTTTTTTTATTATCAAAAGTATGATTTTATTCATGTAAATTCATACAAAAAAATTAGTACAAGCCTCATTAAAAACCCTACTAATGAGAGAAAAATACTCGTACTAATCCAAAATCAAGACAAAGGCGAAACACATTCCAAGGACCTACAAACACGAACGACTGAGCCCGACACTCAAACAAACACCCGGAGCCAAACCTTCCTATCCATCCCTCCTTTTTGCCAATGTATCTGCAACACAATTGGCTTCGTATAAAACATGATGGAAACAAACACAATGAATCATACGACAAGCGGCATCAATACGACGAAACCAATGATCCAATCTCCATGGTTGACGTTCACTGTGAAACACCCATGTTACAACCACTATCGAATCCAATTTCACAACGATCGACGGACCATTACACCATGGAGAAGAAAGTACCATTTCCAAAGCATAAGCAATCGCGCACACCTTAGCCTCATTAGAATCCAAGACGCCGAGAGGTCCAGAAAATAATGCCAAGATATACCCCTTCGCATCCCGTAACACCCCTCCACATCTAGTCAAACTCAGCTTCCTACGCGCCGACTCATCTACTTTGAATTTCAACGCGTCCATCTTAGGAGGCTACCAAACTACACCCACCCTGGTCAAGGTCCCCTATACACTACGCATGTATCGCCATGGGCAATCCCACTACACTGATTCCACCAGCAACAAAGCCTCACTCGACAAAGCCATTACCCAATACCAAGATCGAAATTGCACAAGAAAAAATAATTCTCCCACCAAGAAATGCTTGTTATTAAACATAGTTTCATTGCGCGCCAACAACGAAGTCCACAACACCGCCGAACAACTAGCCAACAACCATTGACGAACCTCTCCCGTGAAACATTCATAAAATCCTTGAACTAAATCCTTGGCTAACGACTGTGGCATCACCAAAAACATGTGCCACCATTGTAAATACAACACCCAAACCTCTCTAGCATGCCGAAAATGGAATAAAACGTGCTACATATTATCTTCGCCTTCCCATCAGCTATAACCCCCCACAAACTCGTCAACGAAGTAAGCTTTTACACCGAGAATCTCCTAGCATATTCGGCTCCCATACCAACTTATCCTCCACACACGGTCGCACAACCGAGCCGCAGACAGCAGCCCACAACTTCTGCATTTGCCGCACTTCGAAAGATCGAAGGTCCCTAGAGAAAAAAAACCTTCCCATTGGTCATGATCCAAAGACCCATGCATGGTGTAGTCACACTCCACCGCCACCTTGTCCACTGTCAAGCGAAACAACCGTGGGAATGCAAGCTGCAATGGCTCCCCCCAAGCACCATCTATCATGCCAAAATAAGATCCGAAGGCCTTCCCCTAACTGCCACGAGAAGTTATTAAAGCTCATCTTCATGTCTACTTTGCATAACAATTGTAACACCTAAACGTCTACTAGATTGTTAGTTTGTGTTTCTTAATCTTTGTTGATAAAAAAAACCTCTTTGCGATCTCAACGCAATCCAACAATGCCCAAGTGGGATGCATCACTTGCTTGAGCTGATCGAAACTTCTTTGTTGATCCACAGTCCATACAAAAGGAGTGTTCTTACGGAGGAGCTTCGTCAAGGGTGCGACAATCGAAGAAAATCCCTTAACGAATCTACAATAGTAGCCTACAAGGCCCAGAAAACTACGAGCTTCTCCTACATTCTTCGGAGGGATCCAATCAAGAATTGCTTGGATCTTCTTTGGGTCCACTTGAATTCCCGCAGAAGAGATTACATGGCCAAGAAAGGATACTTCAGATAGCCAAAATTCACATTTACTGAACTTGGCATAGAGCTGTTTATCCCGAAGGGTCTGAAGCACGATCCAGAGATGTTCTTCATGAGAAAATGAGTCTTTAGAATAGATCAGAATGTCATCTATAACTTCAACCACAAACTTATCGAGATAGGGCCAGAATACTCGTTTCATCAGATCTATAAAGGTTGCAGGTGCATTCGTGAGCCCAAAAGGCATTACTAGAAATTCATAGTGACCATATCTAGTCCGAAAGGTAATCTTTGGAACATCGGACTCCTTTACCAGTATTTGGTAATCTTTTAACTGATCAAGAGGTTATCGATCCTCGAAAGTGGGTACTTGTTCTTGATCGTGACTTTATTCAACTAACGATAGTCAGTGCATAGTCGCATCGATGCATCATTCTTTTTGACAAACAAGACCGGTGCTCCCCAGGGTGAAGAACTCGGTCGAATAAACCCCTTATATTGGAGGTCTTGGATTTGAGCTTTTAACTCATCTAACTCTACCAGAGCCATTATGTATGGAGTAATAGAGACTGATGTAGTCCACAGTTGCACTTCGATTCCAAATTTTACTTCTTGGGTCGGAGGGAGTCCCAGAAGTTCATCAGGAAATGCATCAGGGAATTATTTCACCACTGGCACGTTTTCGAGTTTTGGATCCTCTTTAGACTCCATAGCATACATGATAGCTTCACTAGGCTAAAGTTTGGTTTTCATCAAGGTTATGCTTTCCTTGCCGAGTCCACGGAGGTATAGCTTCCTTTTTGAGCAGTCTACCCAGGCTTGATGTTCAGCTAACCAATCAAGGCCTAGGATAAGATCGAACTCATGGATAGGCAAGGCCATCAAATTGACCAGGAATAGGATCCCTTGGATCCCCAGAGGACAAGCTTTACAAATCAACCGTACAACCAAACTATCTCCTAGTGGGTTAGAGACAACTATCTTAGAAGCAATGAGTCCAGATTCTAGGGCATACTTTTCAATCAACGGTTCACTAATGAAGGAATGCGTAGAGCCTGGATCTATCAAAGCATAAACATGATCAGAACATAATTCTACCATACCTGTAATCACATCGAGATCATCCTCTTGTTCTCTACCTCGAACATGATACATTAGGGATGAGGTTTAAGGATCATGTCCAGTTGAGGGAGTGTTGGTGTTACGAGGTCTTCCTGCTGATCCAGGCTACACTTGTTTTGCTCATCTTCCCTTATTAGGGTTGTTCTGAGAAGCCACAGAGGTAGGAGCGTTAGGATTCTGCGGACATTGCCTGATAAAGTGGCCCGATTCACCGCAAAGATAACAAGACCCAGTTTGTATACGACATTGTCCAGGATGTCTCTTCTGACAGAAGTTGCATATGGGAATCATGGAATTTCTCCCAGAACCGCCAGTACTATCAACTGAAGCTGTATGAGTAACAAATGTTCCCGAAGATTGGGATTGTGGTACATATCCCATCTTTGGTACCTGCTGAAAAGTGGCATACCTCTGATCCTACTGTCTACCCTTCTTTTGCGGTATATGAGGCTTGGAATCATCTCGGAGCCTCTTATCAGTTCTGGCTTGGTTTCTCTTCCTTCTTTCATATGCCTTTTGAGAGGCTTCAGTAGCAATCGCTCGGTTAACTAGAGTCTGAAAATCCTCTATCTCTAAAGCGGTAAAGAGATGACGTAGTTCATCACAAAGGCCATCGATGAACATTCTGTACTTCTCCTTTTTTGTACGTATGATCTCCGCACCATACCTCGAGTACTTACAGAAATCATGTATGTACTGCTCCACGGGTCTTCCCCCTTGCCGTGGATGGAGGAACTTCTTACGCCTTTCGGCAAGGTAATGATCACTAATATACTTTTTTGCGGAACTCCTAAAGGAAGAAGTCTCACGTAATCCTATGCTCGAGCACTGTAAGTGTCACCGTGTCCCACCAGCTCTAGGCTTCTTCAAAAATCAAGGCCAGAGCACACTCCAGTTTGTGTTCCTCTGGGCACTTCATTTGTTTATTCAGCACTTTCAGTGTATTCTCCAGCCAGTATTCCACGGTCTCGGGATTATCCAAGTCTTGGCCAGTGAACATGTAGACAGGATATTGCTTGAGCTTGTCAACAGGGGCTCTCAAAGCAAACAGAGAAGCCTCAGCAGGTGGGGGAGGTGGTTCTTGTTGGAGAGACACCACCACTTGTTTAATCATGCCCGCCATGGACATCAGATACGCCTGCTGAGCAGGTGGCCTTGATGGAGGGTGAGGTGGGTTGTTCTGTCCTACACGTTCAGGTTGAATTTCAGGCCTCAAATTACCCCCTGAGTTTAGGAGGAGCTCGGATGAGATTCATTCACTACCCTTCTATCGGTAAGACCATACATTTTTTTTGAATCTAATTACACAGAAGGATTAAATCATGTAAGTTGCAAGTCACAAATAACGTATATAAAAAACTCCTAGGTGGCATATACACATGCAAACTCATGACTAGCCTCGGTTTAGTCCAAGAATCGACAAAACTCTAGCTTTGATACCACAAATGTAATACCCCCTTCTAGCCTGGTAGATAACCGGATTTGAAGGTGTTATCGGAAAACGTATTCAGAGATCGAAAGCTAAATCAAAATTTGGAAACTTGTTCGAATTGACTATTATTCTATTTTTACACTAACTTATTAACTACTTACTCAAATTAGGGTCAATTTTAAACTTTTTTTAATTTTTGGGACCAAATTGTAAATTTTACAAATTAAGGGTCCTTAGCCAAAATTCAGGTTATCATACTAAAATTAAACTTACTAATTATTAGCCTGTGCAATTTCATTACTAACGGAGGTCATTTACCTATCCGATTAGACGATACAATATCTAGTGACCATTTTGTAAACTGTTCAAGACTGTTTTTATTCAGATTAACCTATCAAACGATTTCCAAACCTTACTAGATTTTACCAGCAAGCTAATAAATAGTAACTCTAATAGCATACCAAATTTTAGAATATTTCAAACCCATTTAGTTTCCACCATTTTAAGCTAAACATGCATTTTTAATCGTTTTTAACTTTATCTAACATATCATTTAAACCCCCTTAAGGTTATTACAAACCATAGACAATATACACATAACAAAATGGGTAGGTTAAACATCTTTAGGTCCTATGCCACCTTATTAGGAGTTTCAAGGAGAAAGATAAACATACATATATAGATGATGTGACTTGCAACTGCAACTACACGATCGAAGCTCGGAATGCTTCAAGGTCTTGAAATGTATGGGACACACGAATGTTAGGCTTACATAGCCTAGTGAGGTAGTCATAACGAATGTAGAACAGATTGCTATTGACATGGATGACATAGTGCATGCTTAGATGACATGAATATATCACAAATCATATATATATATATATATATATATATAAATTTCATGCTTAAGCCAAATGTCATATTTTATAAATCAAAAGTACGTATCATTTCCTTGGACATAGCAACCAATGGATATGTGGATCCCCCTGTACACCACACATATCGAAAATAGGTCGTAGCCTTGAGTTGTAGCTCCGAAATCCCTTACACAATCCAACCTTTTCTCCCCACATATGGGTCGTGGCCCCGGACCGTAGTCCAACCCTTACATAGTGAGCTCAAATAACCCTATGGCATGCCAATTCTATCCAATGTTCACAAGTTTCCAAGATTACATAACTCATCATAAACTTACCTTTGCGCCCGTAGGCCGTATCATATCGAATTTTAATTTGAGCCTTAGCTCCACAAATCATATTATTGCATATTATGTCAAAGTTTCACATACAAAAATATTTTGAACATCACATACGAATTTATAACATATCAAACAACGTTGAGGACTTACCGTGCTCACCACTGGAAACCACATATGCTCTACTTAAGTGCTTAATCAAATGCAAATTTAAACATAAAATAAATGCAATGGATGGCACATAGCCTATCCCTTGACACAACTACACTCACCTGATCCAAATTTATGATTCGTCTCAGATAGTCGGATTAGCTAATAATTTGAACCTCTCTACTTGGAAGATTCGACTATGTCGTGCCCTTCAACAATTAAATAAAAATAAAATAAACCTATATTCAACCATAATTTCAATACACATAACGTTTCTTAACTTGTAATGACATCTATATTCGAATTAGGATTTAGGGTTGCTTACCCAATTCCAAGCTTTTTCTTCACTTATTCGAATAGCCCTCAAGTGCTTTCTTTCTCCCCTTCATTTTTACAATTTGTGTAACATTCCCCCCATTTATACTCAAACATGCCGATCCTTATTATTTTCTCCATGCTCCACACATGTTGGAGTGGTGGCAAAATCTTAAGGCATAATTTCCTGCCCATGGCCACGTGGTGGAAGGTAACAAGGCTTGTGGCCACCTTGTGCCATTTTTTCCCAATCGTGGGAAATCCACAGCAAATTCCTTCAATTTGAAGGAATTAGCTGTGGCCCGTGGGTCTTTTTTTTAATATTTAATAAACTGTTACAGTTAACCCGAATAACCTTCATTGCTTCAAATTAGATACAGGATCGAGCAAATTACATTGTTCGAGCATAACCTGTACAAAATATTCTATCACTAGAACCTAATTCTGACTAGACCGGTTTTCAGGGTGTGACAAATATACTCAGCTTCTACTGTAGAATCTTCTACTGTATCTTGCTTTGAACTTTTCCATCTTACAACACCTCCATTAAGGAAAAACACAAAACCCAATTGCGATCGAGAATCATCCTTATCGGTTTGGAAGCTTGCGTCAATGTAACTTTTTATACTTAGCTCTTCAACACCTCCAAATATAAGGAATGTATCCTTAGTTCTTCTCAAGTACTTAAGTGTGTCTTTTACTGCAACCCAATGACCTTCACCGGGATCTACTTGGTATCGACTTGTCATACTTAATGCATATGATACATCCAGATGTGTAGATAGCATGGTATGTATGATAGATCCAATGGCCGAAGCATATGGAATCTTACTCATGCGCTCCCTTTCTTGAGGCATTGAAAGATACATTTCCTTCAAGAGATAAATGCCATGTCTCATAGGTAAGAATCCTCTTTTAGATTCTTCCAAACTGAATCTTTTTAGTACTTTATCTATATATTTATTTTGACTTAGTCCTAGGAGTCATCTTGATCTATCTCTATAGATCTTGACTCCTAATATGTAGGTTACTTTACCCAAGTCTTTCATAGAAAAACATTTTCCTAACCAAGTTTTTACAGACTGTAAGGTAGGTATGTCATTTCCTGTTATTAGTATGTCATCCACATACAATGCCAAGAATGTGATAGTGCTCCCACTAGTTTTTTTGAAAACACATGGCTTATCTTTATTTTGGATAAAACCAAATTCTTTGATTGTATCATTAAAACGAAGATTCTAACTTTGAGAATCTTGCTTCAACTTATAAATGGATCTTTGTAGCTTGCATACTTTTTAGGTATCTTTTGGATCGACAAAACCCTCAGGTTGTGTCATGTAGACATCCTCATCTAATTTTCCATTAAGGAAAGCAGTTTTGACATCCATCTGCCAAATTTCATAATCATAAAAATGCAGCTATTGCAAGCAATATCCGGATGGATTTAAACATAGCAACAGGGAAAAAAGTTTCATCATAGTCTATACTATGAATCTGACGAAATCCCTTAGCGACCTATCACCCTTTGTATGTTTGTACATTGCCATCTATGTCGGTCTTCTTTTTGAAAACCCATTTGCACCATATGGGCTTAATTCCTTCGGGTGGGTCAACCAAAACCCATTTGCACCCTATGGGCTTAATCACTACATCAAAGGGCTTAATCATCATTTGTATGTTTGTACATGGAATCCATCTCGGGTTTCATGGCATCTAGCAATTTCTTGGAGTCTGGGCTCACCATTGCTTCCTGATAAGTCATAGGCTCATCTTGATCCATGAGGAGAACATCACCATACAATGTGATGAGAAATCTATATCTCTCAAGCGCATTGAGTTCTCTCATAGACCTTCGTAGTGGTTGTGTTTCAAGAACGGTTGGATGTTCCTCAAATATTTGTGGAACTTGTTATTGTTCAATCTTTGGTTCAGTTATCTGTGGTTGATCTTGAATTTCCTCAAGTTCAATATTTCTTCCACTTCATTTTTTGAAAATAAATTCTCTTTCGAGGAAGACTCTTGTTCGAGCAACAAACACTTTGTTCTCAGATGGATTGAAGAAATAATATCCTTTAGTTTCTTTAGGATATCTCATAAAATTACACTTATGAGATTTGGGTTTGAGTTTTACAGACATCTGATGTTTAACATAAACTTCGCATCCCCAAATTTTCATAAAGGACATACTAGGACACTTCCCAGTCCATATCTCATACGTTGTTTTTTGAACTGATCTAGACAGAACACGGTTTAGTGTGAAAGTAGTTGTTTCTAATGCATGTACCCAAAAATAAGTTGGAACATTAACATGGCTCATCATTGACCGAACCATGTCTAACGACCTTCGATTTATCCTTTTAGAAACTCTATTATGTTGTGGAGTACCAGGAGGTGTAAGCTGTGAGACAATCCCACCTTCTTTCAGAAGTTCATCAAACTCTAAGCTTAAGTATTCTCCTCCTCGATCTGATCGAAGTGCTTTGATACTCTTTCCTAGTTGGTTTTGTACTTCATTATTAAATTCCTCAAACTTTTCAAGGGCTTCAGATTTATGATGCATTAGGCAAACAACCCATATCTACTAAAGTCGTCAGTGAATGTAATGAAGTATTGAAACTGTTGAGCTCGATGTACACTACCGATGAATTAGCCAAGTGGTGGAGAAGATGGATTTTTGGGTGATAGATTTGTGGAAGCCAAAAATTGAATGGCATGACGAATTTATAGTGGTTCGGGCTTCTAACAAGCACCTACATCCACTACCTTAGCTCTCACTAAGGATTTTCCAACCAATTCACTAATTGATTCGTCCCCTTTTCTAGGATTAGGAGGAAATCCTTACAAACGGTTAATCTTTCTACCCAAAGATTAACCAAACACTTTTTACAAGAGAAAAAAAATAAGCAAACTAAAATTCCTCTCACAAGGTATTTGTTTGCACTCTTTAAGCTCTCACCCAAACCTAAACACTTGAGCAAATATGACAATTTTGGCTCACAAGTGTTGTTTATACAAATGATGAACAATTAAAGCCCTAAGACACAATTTCTCATCATATAGTTGTTGACATTTTAAGCATTAGTCTTCCATGGATGCTTGGAGGTACCTTTTATACTCCCAATTGAGTTCCTAGCCGTTGGAGACTGTTGGGATTGAATTGGAGCCGTTGGGGTCTTTATTTCCCACATTAATTGCAGTTCTGAGGCTGTCCGTGTCAGTACGTGGGTAACTGTATCGGTACGACCTTCTTCATAACTAGTCGTTGAGCTCTGATCAGCTTATGTGTATCGATACGCGTATAGGCGTACCGGTATGGCCTGTAATTTAAAAGACCGTTGGAAATATGACCGTTAGGGGGTTTTGGTCGTTGGCATATATGCCACATAGGCGTATCAAAATACCAAAGGAGTGTATCGAAATGACTCCTTGTTGTTTCGTTACGGATAAGGCCTGTATCGAAACACATTTTGACAGTTTCAAAAACTCGTAGCAAAAACCTTTAGGCGTATCAAAATAGGTATACCTGTATCGAAACGGGTACATTAAAATCACAAGTTTGGCTACTTCAAAACCTTTTTAAACTTCCTCAAACTTATTTTTCAAGTTGTTTTGACTTTAGGCATGTTTTAAATTCTTATCAATTTAGTCTAAAACATTTTTCAATTCATTATATCAAAATCTATATCTCAACAGAAACCCTCATTTGGTTTGTGTATTCATTGGTCCACATACATCACCATGTATTAAGCCTAATAAATCACTTGCTCCCTCATTTTTATCGTTAAAAGGTGATTTGGTCATTTTTCCCATTAAGCAAGGTTCACATATATCAAGTTGTTCGAAAACAAAAGAATTCAAAAATTCATCTATATGAAGTTTTGATATGTGTTTCTCACTTATATGACCCAAGAAAAAATGCGAAAGATAAGTTTGATTAGAGTCATTTGTTTTTGATCTTTTCGTATTTATGTTATATATGAATTATCTTTATCTAAGATATAGAGGTCATTTATTAAATGTGTTATACCATAAAAAACATTATTGAGATAAAATGAACAACTATTATTCTTAATAATAATCTCAAAACCAATCTTATCCAAACAAGAATTTGAAATAATGTTTTTTAGTCAAACTAGGTACGTAATACAAATCCTCTAAATCTAAAGCAAGTCCACTAGATAATGACAAAGTATATGTTCCTATAGCTAATGCAGCAATTATTGCTCCATTTCCCACTCGTAGGTCCACATCTCCTTTTGCCAATTCTCTACTCCTTTTTAGTCATTGTACAGAAGTACAGATGTGAGAACCACAACGGTATCTAGTACCCAAGAAGTAGAAGTTGATATATTAATATCAATAACATAAATACATGATCCGGACTATCCATTTTCTCTTGCCTTCTTGATGTCCTCAAGATAGACAAGACGGTTTCTCTTCCAATGTCCAGCATTGTTGCAACGAAAACACTTTCCTTCTTTTTCAATTCCTCCTTTGGGTTTCAATGTAGCCTTTCCTTTTTTGGGCTTTGTCTTTACTTGGTGTTGGGATTTCCTTTTTTGTTATGCTTTCAGACCATCAGAATGGGCTTGCATCCAACCTTTTTCATGTTGTTCTCTATTGTTATTAAAAGACCATGTAACCGAGGCAACGATTTGTTAATTTTATTCATATTGAAATTAAGAACAAACTAATTAAAACTATCCGGCAACGATTGTAGGATAACATCAGTAGCCAATTCAACACTTAGAGGGAAACCCAACTTTTCCAGGATATGAATATACCCTATCATTTTGAGAACATGAGTTCCCATTAGAGTTCCCTCCACCATCTTGCATCGAAACAAAGCCTTAGAGGTCTCATACCTCTCTTGTAGAGCTTGCCCCTCATATAATTCCTTAAGATTTTTAACCATCTCATAAGGAACAATGTCCTCATGTTGCTTTTGAAGCTCAAGAGTCATGGTCGCAAGCATCAAACACCCGACATCTACCATGTCACTTGATTATTCAAAGGCTTCCAATTTATCTTTGGAGGCATCATCTGTTGGCTTTTTAGGGACGGGTTGCAGAATGATAATCCTCAAGTTGCAGAATCAGTCAAGGAAGTTCAAGCAATTCAATTTGTCATTCTCAAGGACATATCACAATGATAATGAGTTTGAGTTTGTCATAACAAATCTACAGCGAGAAAATATGATATATAAGTAACTTTATCATGTTTATAAAGTAATAACATTCCCACTATTAAAAACCCTCAAAATTGAAAAACTTACTAAAAATATTTCTAGTGGTTAAGGATCCATATTTCATTTCATCTAAACTCAACTTTGGCTTTACTCTTAGAAATCAATTATTTAGGTAAGCAACACTTGCTAATTATATCTCATGTAATTCCTATATTTGGTGAACAACTATTGTTTCTAATCATCTCATGATTATCCAAATTATTAGCCTTTAGGTTTCTAATCTCATTAGGACAACCTAGTTTGACAAATATTACAACCAGCGAATATCACTTACTTATTCTTTGCGTTTAACAAAGATAGATATGAGTACTTCGCTTTAGCAGAACCTACATAGTAACAATCGAGGTTTTAAAAAGGGCTAATACTGGATGGCTATTAGTTAAATACGGAGGGTTTTGCTAAATTAATCTCACCATTCAACTATGGTCTAAGCAGCTATCATCATGCTAATAACATACATTGTATCACATACATGTAAAACAGTAAATATAAATGCAATGGTTATAGCCCGTAAAACTAAGGTGGCCTATCCCAAGCCAATGGAGGAACAAAAATACTAAAGATTCTTGCTTCTCAAGCATCTAATCCACCTTCGATCAGCCCATCATTCTGCTCCTTTGATCCACGCTTTCTCTGCAAATATTACAATTTTCAGAAACTCGTTTTACATACGATGGAGTAAGATAAGAAGAGAATTACAATAGAAGAAAGAAAGGCACGTCACGCATGCCGTATTTATAAAATATAAAACCAAAGCAAATGAGCTATTGGGCTATAACCATGTATTTCAAACACCGTGCATAACATACATAACAACGACGCAGTTTCTTATTAAGGTCTTACCATATTGTTCTTACGTAGGGGTTAAGGGGCGAAGCCCCTTGTGGGGTCCGGCAGCGCCACATCTTAATTGCAGTGTAAAAAACTCACGATTTGACAACTTATATCAACATTATCGCGTTTTTCAAGATTTTAAAATTCACGAGATTTTTATTGAAACAACTCTTTGTTACTTACTTTGCACGTGATTTATAAACTAACCATTAGTCTAAAATAAAACTATAACCCACGTATGTTAACACTTAACATCTGAAACCCAAACAAATATGTGACTAACTCTTTAATCACTTGGAATAATCAATTTAATTTAATCATATTAGGCGTGAATCGATCTAAAGCGTGAAAATATCACATACTTGTCAAAATTTGAATAAACCCTAATCTAGTAACATGCATCTCATACAAAAGAATCATCTAAGTATTTAAGTTTGAATTCGTATCATACAAGTAGCTCTTATTCCATTGTAGGGAAACACTGGTACACTCCATGGCGTAGCAGAAAAATTATCCGGCATATTCCACCAATGATCCATGTACGATGAACGAATCTGGGGTAAAAAAGGATGAAATGTTACCTTAATTATATCTAAAAACCGCAGGGATGTAGGAGAATCCAATTCTTCCAGCATGATATCGAATCTAAGTCGTCACAACAGCGTTCTGACCTCTACGCAGTCCACCCGATCGGAACGAACAATATTTTACTTCTCTAACTGTTAGAGAGGCTTTTCGCAAAAAGCATATATTTGACCGCTAGACCTTATGCCTTTATATAGCATTCAAAATCTGAATTCTGATTAAATTCATATTCATTAAATATACAATATATTTAACCGAATATAATTAAATATGTAGAATCTGATTCTACTTTAATTAGGTTTCTTTAGGAATATAGATATATATTAATAGTATTTGATAATTACAATAATTATCTAGTATTAAAATATATAAACGAAATCATATATAATTACAATAATTATAATAATTTCAGTTTTTACTTATTTCGTGTACAACAAGTTTGTACACATGCTATCTAGTCGATATTTGTTTGTTTCAATCATAGGGTGTGACCTTTGTAGGTTCATATAACATTAGCAGTAATATCTAGAACAATTCTAATGTTACAAGCAATGAGTGACATCTAGCAATACATTATTGCTACCTAAGTTATAGGAAGTCGTGGTTCGACATATCCTCTTCTTGATTAACTCTTTTCATGTATTACATCTTTTTTTCCTTATATCTAGATCGGACACAAGTCATGAAATAGTCACGTTTGTATAGTCCATCTAATATTTCTTGATATCTTGAGTAGACTATTATAAACGAATAACTATGATATCTCATATCAATTTATTCGAGCATGACCATGCATTTCTAGTCTCACTCAATCAAGTGGCCTATGGTATTAACCCTATTATGTATGAGGGACAAATCCTATCTTGATCAACCATATTCCGCTATATAGATTGCTACATATCCAATATCAATCTTTATAGTGTAGTCAATTACGACACACATTTAACTGTATCAAAATATGTCATTCACAATGTTGAAATAATGATGATCTCAAGTCTGAGGATCATACATGTAGTTATCACTATAAGCAATGTTGTGTCTGTCACATAATAATCTAAGAAACATGCTCATAGCGGGTCAGTCCAGTATGTTGTTCTCTAACACATACTTATGTATTGATTTTGACATCTCCATGTCAATGACAACAGTTTGTCATCAATCAACTACATATTTGCCTTAATATATTATTGTTGTCCATGCCTACAATAATACTCGACTAAGGGCATTCAAGAATAACTATATTATTCTAAGAACTTTATTATAATTTTGTTTATTTATAAATGCACAGAATAAGACTAAAATAATAATAATGACTTTATATTAATAAACAAGATAAAATAATTATTTCTTTTACACCATCTTATGATTGGTCTTTCGGCATTCTCCAACAAATGGGATCTTATGTATGACAAAAATAAAAGTGCAAAGCTTTGACTTTCCAAATTCCAATATGAACGGCTTCAAGATGAGCATTCAATTTCCAGATTTGCAAATCTTGAAAGAATAACCTAAAATACGCAACCCCTAAGCTTCCGATCAATAAATCCATGAATAGTCCCTACACTGCCAAAGTCAATCAACACCCTATGTTTTCATTATGGTCTACTTCGGATTGTCTAAATCATCATAAAACAACGTACCAAACACAATACATGAACATCAAGGAGCGTAATAATAATATTTTGTTGTCTAAGAGTGAAAATTCTCTTAAAAATTAACTAACGACACAGAAACACGGCCACTTCAAAAATGTGAAGTTATCCTATCACAAACAAAGCAAAACAAACCCCTACAAGAAACCAGCCACTTACGCATAAAAAGGACCCTCTAAATTACCTGAATACAATAAGGAGAATTGGGTGCTAATATCAATCGTTGTTGAATAAATGAGTAGCAAATAAATTGGCACGTGAATTAGTAAATATGCATTAATAGAACCTATCCCGTCTGGGGGACAAGGGTTCTCCCAATTTAAAAGTTCGCGAGTATACCTAATATCATTCGCTCTAAGAATTCAATGACAAAAGAAGCACCCCAACCAACCCAAAACAACAATCTACCTAAAAAACAAGCAAATACTGGTAGGCACAATACTATTAACAATACAAACGATTGCCACTCTCTAACGCAGATTCTTAAATGACAACATCGTTTCGTATTCTTATAAAATACGAATCCCCGAAATATGGCACGAACACGCACAAAGTATACAACCAATCCTTCCAAAGGAAGGTGAGATGCCCACCTCATTCTTTACCCCTTCAAGCCATACTCACTGTCAACGCAAAGACGCAAAAAAATGCTTATTACCTCCAAGCGAAAACACAATAAAACAATTAACAACTGCATATGTGAAACAATATATAACTACACATGTTATATCACTCATGGGCAAAATCCCTCTCAGTTTCACTTAACTAAACCAACATACAATCCACTCCTAGAAAATAATATCATTTGATAAGAAGTAATGCAAGGTGAACTCTCCCAAGAACCTAATTAGAAAAGGAACAAAGGTTTTCCATCAATAGAGATTTATATTAACGCATCGACGTATCGAAGAAAATGAAGTACAATACAAATACCGAAAACAAAGGTGTTGATTATTTTTCAAAGGCTTCCGTTCTTGTTTGAGGATAATCCTCAAGTTGCAGAATCAGTCAAGGAATTTCAAGCAATTCAATTTGTCATTCTCAAGGACATATCACAATGAATAATGAGTTTGAGTTTGTCATAACAAATCTACAACGAGAAAATATGATATATAAGTAACTTTATCATGTTTATAAAGTAATAACATTCCCACTATTAAAAACCCTCAAAATTGAAAAACTTACTAAAAATATTTCTAGTGGTTAAGGATCCATATTTCATTTCATCTAAACTCAACTTTGGCTTTACTCTTAGAAATCAATTATTTAGGTAAGCAACACTTGCTAATTACATCTCATGTAATTCCTATATTTGGTGAACAACTATTGTTTCTAATCATCTCATGATTATCCAAATTATTAGCCTTTAGGTTTCTAATCTCATTAGGACAACCTAGTTTGACAAATATTACAACCAGCGAATATCACTTTCTTATTCTTTGCGTTTAACAAAGATAGATATGAGTATTTCGCTTTAGCAGAACCCACATAGTAACAATCGAGGTTTTAAAAAGGGCTAATGTTGGGTGGCTATTAGTTAAATACGGAGGGTTTTGCTAAATTAATCTCACCATTCAACTATGGTCTAAACAGCTATCATCATGCTAATAACATACATTGTATCACATACATGTAAAGCAGTAACTATAAATGCAATGGTTATAGCCCGTAAAACTAAGGTGGCCCATCCTAAGCCAATGGAGGAACAAAAATACTAAAGATTCTTGCTTCTCAAGCATCTAATCCACCTTCGATCAGCCCATCATTCTGCTCCTTTGATCTACGCTTTCTCTGCAAATATTACAATTTTCAGAAACTCGTTTTACATACGAGGGAGTAAGATAAGAAGAGAATTACAATAGAAGAAAGAAAGGCACGTCACGCATGCCGTATTTATAAAATATAAAACCAAAGCAAATGAGCTATTGGGCTATAACCATGCATTTCAAACACCGTGCATAACATACATAACAACGACGCAGTTTCTTATTAAGATCTTACCATATTGTTCTTACGCAGGGGTTAAGGGGCGAAGCCCCTTGTGGGGTCCAGCAGCGCCACACCTTAATTGCAGTGTAAAAAACTCACGACTTGACAACTTATATCAACATTATCGCGTTTTTCAAGATTTTAAAATTCACGAGATTTTTATTGAAACAACTCTTTGTTACTTACTTTGCACGTGGTTTATAAACTAACCATTAGTCTAAAATAAAAATATAACCCACGTATGTTAACACTTAACATCTGAAACCCAAACAAATATGTGACTAACTCTTTAATCACTTGGAATAATCAATTTAATTTAATCATATTAGGCGTGAATCGATCTAAAGCGTGAAAATATCACATACTTGTCAAAATTTGAATAAACCTTAATCTAGTAACATGCATCTCATACAAAAGAATCATCTAAGTATTTAAGTTTGAATTCGTATCATACAAGTAGCTCTTATTCCATTGTAGGGAAACACTGGTACACTCCATGGCGTAGCAGAAAAATTATCCGGCATATTCCACCAATGATCCATGTACGATGAACGAATTTGGGGTAAAAAAGGATGAAATGTTACCGTAATTAAATCTAAAAACTGCAGGGATGTAGGAGAATCCAATTCTTCCAGCATGATTTCGAATCTAGGTCGTCACAACAGCGTTCTGACCTCTACGCAGTCCACCCGATCGGAACGAACAATATTTTACTTCTCTAACTGTTAGAGAGGCTTTTCGCAAAAAGCATATATTTGACCGCTAGACCTTATGCCTTTATATAGCATTCAAAATCTGAATTCTGATTAAATTCATATTCATTAAATATACAATATATTTAACCGAATATAATTAAATATGTAGAATCTGATTCTACTTTAATTAGGTTTCTTTAGGAATATAGATATATATTAATAGTATTTGATAATTACAATAATCATCTAGTATTAAAATATATAAACGAAATCATAGATAATTACAATAATTATAATAATTTCGGTTTTTACTTATTTCGTGTACAACAAGTTTGTACACATGCTATCTAGTCGATATTTGTTTGTTTCAATCATAGGGTGTGACCTTTGTAGGTTCATATAACATTAGCAGTAATATCTAGAACAATTCTAATATTACAAGCAATGAGTGACATCTAGCAATACATTATTGCTACCTAAGTTACAGTAAGTCGTGGTTCGACATATCCTCTTCTTGATTAACTCTTTTCATGTATTACATCTTTTTTTCCTTATATCTAGATCGGACACAAGTCATGAAATAGTCACGCTTGTATAGTCCATCTAATATTTCTTGATATCTTGAGTAGACTATTATAAATTAATAACTATGATATCTCATATCAATTTATTCGAGCATGACCATGCATTTCTAGTCTCACTCAATCAAGTGGCCTATGGTATTAACCCTATTATGTATGAGGGACAAATCCTATCTTGATCAACCATATTCCGCTATATAGATTGCTATATATCCAATATCAATCTTTATAGTGTAGTCAATTACGACACACGTTTAACTGTATCAAAATATGTCATTCACAATGTTGAAATAATGATGATCTCAAGTCTGAGGATCATACATGTAGTTATCACTATAAGCAATGTTGTGTCTGTCACATAATAATCTAAGAAACATGCTCATAGCGGGTCAGTCCAGTATGTTGTTCTCTGACACATACTTATGTATTGATTTTGACATCTCCATGTCAATGACAACAGTTTGTCATCAATCAACTACATATTTGCCTTAATATATTATTGTTGCCCATGCCTACAATAATACTCGACTAAGGGCATTCAAGAATAACTATATTATTCTAAGAACTTTATTATAATTTTGTTTATTTATAAATGCACAGAATAAGACTAAAATAATAATAATGACTTTATATTAATAAACAAGATAAAATAATTATGTCTTTTACACCATCTTATGATTGGTCTTTCGGCATTATCCAACAAATGGGGTCTTATGTATGACAAAAATAAAAGTGCAAAGCTTTGACTTTCCAAATTCCAATATGAACGGCTTCAAGATGAGCATTCAATTTCCAGATTTGCAAATCTTGAAAGAACAACCTAAAATACGCAACCCCTAAGCTTCCGATCAATAAATCCATGAATAGTCCCTACACTGCCAAAGTCAATCAACACCCTATGTTTTCATTATGGTCTACTTCGGATTGTCTAAATCATCATAAAACAACGTACCAAACACAATACACGAACATCAAGGAGCGTAATAATAATATTTTGTTGTCTAAGATTGAAAATCCTCTTAAAAATTAACTAACGACACAGAAACACGGCCACTTCAAAAATGTGAAGTTATCCTATCACAAACAAAGCAAAACAAACCCCTACAAGAAACCAGCCACTTACGCATAAAAAGGACCCTCTAAATTACCTGAATACAATAAGGAGAATAGGGTGCTAATATCAATCGTTGTTGAATAAATGAGCAGCAAATAAATTGGCATGTGAATTAGTAAATATGCACTAATAGAACCTATCCCGTCTGGGGGACAAGGGTTCTCCCAATTTAAAAGTTCGCGAGTATACCTAATATCATTCGCTCTAAGAATTCAATGACAAAAGAAGCACCCCAACCAACCCAAAACAACAATCTACCTAAAAAACAAGCAAATACTGGTAGGCACAATACTATTAACAATACAAACGATTGCCACTCTCTAACGCAGATTCTTAAATGACAACATCGTTTCGTATTCTTATAAAATACGAATCCCTAAAATATGGCACGAACACGCACAAAGTATACAACCAATCCTTCCAAAGGAAGGTGAGATGCCCACTTTATTCTTGACCCCTTCAAGCCACACTCACTGTCAACGCAAAGACGCAAAAAAATGCTTATTACCTCCAAGCGAAAACACAATAAAACAATTAACAACTGCATATGTGAAACAATATATAACTACACATGTTATATCACTCATGGGAAAAATCCCTCTCAGTTTCACTTAACTAAACCAACATACAATCCACTCCTAGAAAATAATATCATTTGATAAGAAGTAATGCAAGGTGAACTCTCCCAAGAACCTAATTACAAAATGAACAAAGGTTTTCCATCAATAGAGATTTATATTAACGCATCGACGTATCGAAGAAAATGAAGTACAATACAAATACCGAAAAACAAGCACAAATTTAAACTTTGTAATTTTTGTCCATAAGTTTTCATCACTGAGGGGGCAAGAGTCCACCCTAAAAGAACATCAATATGCAAATGACTCAATAAAAGCCAAACAACAATAACACTTTAATACCGCTGAAAACAAGCTTCTCACACGAACAAAATATTACAAATATATCTTCATCTAAGAGGCATAGAGAACCGCTGGAGAAGCCTCATGGCGAACTCGATCAGGAGAAACTCATAACTTAGAAGCAAACCCACCGAAGGGGCTTTTTAATGTTACAGGTGGAACATACGGAAATGGCAACCATCTCTCCCATCTTCACTTCAGTTCCACCTTGCCAATCATCCAGCGTGAACTATTTGCTACCATAGTTGCTGACACCACAACTGGAAAATAAACGATCACTTCGATGTACCATGTCTAGGAGCCTGCAAAAACTAAGAAAACATCAACAACATTAATGACATGCCCACCAATTGTCGCCTCTCGATGTAGTAATCAACCCTAACAAGTAATAGTATTCGGAAAACCTTTAATTCAAGATTTTCCAAATACATTGCTGTCAGCGCTCTTTACTACAAATGGATAATCATAGCCCTCCTCCCATTTTCTAAGGGTGACACAAGCCAGGCTGCAAAAAAGAAAGATTACGCAGAGAGAAAATAAACTACTCATAAATTAGGTTATGAAGATACAAACAAAAATAGCCTTATTTATAATAGGCAAGGGGCACACCAAGCGACGAAATTTTATATATATAATTATGTGGAAAACCACTAACATAAGTATTTAATTCCCAAACCCCACAATCTCGAATAAATAGCTAAAATCACGTAACTCTCAAAATTCTAATCAATAACTACGCTAGAGGGCACATGTACTTGAAACAAAAAATCAGATACTTCCTCTCTCTCATTTCACACTTCTCTGATTTGTCTAAATCACCGCAAATTTAACCAATAAAGAATAAAAAAGAAACCACTTACAGAACCATCTTTTCAAAATAACAAGTATTTGTCTCTTCCTAATTGAAACTTATAAAATTTACGAAGAATAAAGAAAGGGTGAGCCAGCCACCTGAGTGAATCATCTCATTTCCCAAAATGATGAAATACAATTACTTTCAGCCCTTCTATAGCGGCGACCTAATTGAAAAACAAATAGTTTTTTTCCAGGCTCTTTACAATAAGAGTTATCTCCAAAAAATAATAAATAAAAAAATAAAAGAAAGAAAGAAAGATCGGTTATGATTGAGATAAGATCACGATGCATCCCGCCATGGAAACAAAATAGCCAAGGAATCAAAATAATGTCCAAAACAAGTTCTCCTAGTATACAAGAAACCCAAGAAATAAATAACAAACAAATAGTTATACACTTCTATTACAACCACCCAAAACACTGGTACCATCTGTTCTATTCGCACCACTGGTGCGATCGTTCAGGAAGAATGACGCATTTAAACTGAACGTGGAGGAGGTTACAATATTTCTATACTTTGCAGCAAAACTCTTCCACAAGGGCCCAAAGGGGTTCCTCACGTCGAAATTCGCCCCTACTTCGCAAAAAGAGTCAAAATCTACACCCCTAAAATCAAAGGGACCTTGGGCTAATTGAAAGCTAAGAATCACATCATCTTGAGATCTCTCTATTTCTTCGATCATAAAGGCAAAAGTCGTATCCGCAACTGCTTTAACTTTTTCTGCCACATCAACATCATGGGTAGCCTCCAACACCATGATCTCATTCTTATGAGATTCTTTCAGCTCTGATAATTTCCTTGAGAAATTTGTAAAGCTTTTATCTGTCGTGTTCTCTGCCTGCTCCAACTTCTCTTTAAGATCTCGAATCTTAGCCTTGAAACTTTGCTCCGTGGTCTCGAGCAGCTTATCTTTAATCCTAAGAGCGCGATCAGTCTCTTTCTATTTTTAGCTATCACTTATACATGTTTCCTATGCAAGTCCCCCACTTGTGCCTGAATATCCACCTCACATTTCTCTCGTAGCTCCTTTAACTGAGTAGCATAACCATCAACCTACGAGTGTAGCTTTACATTTTCCTCATGAAGACCATGGCAACCCTCCACTTTAGGACGTAGCTTCGCATTGTCCTCAAGGAGCACCCTCACATTCTTTTCCATATTAAGTTGAACACAACCTAATTCTTGAATAAGGCCCCAACCTACTTCAACAGTTCTCTTGATATCAATAAAAGGTAAAGAAGCGCCTTAACTATTTGTATACAGCTCAGATAACTTCCTGGAAGCAGATTCAGGATATAGCCAATCATTTATCTCTGACTTCCCCCTCCAAGAAAAAATATGCTCCATGGAGCAAGAGGTTCGTTACCTTCACACGAAGAAACGCTGCCAGACGAAGGTGCTAAAAGGGTCACCACGACGTCTGCAAAAGATGTGGGTTCAATAGGTGTGACCACATGGGGCATATCACTGACGGTACAGTAAAAACAACAATAGAATCAATAATGGTCAATCCTGCAAATCCACCATTATCATAAACTAAGTAGAAAAACTACTAAAAACTAAACAAACAAAAACAACATGTCACCCAAAAGCACCTAAAGGCCAGGAAGCAATAGACAAATCAACACTCAAACCAACAAGAACAACACCCCCAGTAGTGCCAATACCGGCCTTATAAAAGGAATTGTGAAGACCGACGGTACAGTAAAAACAACAATAGAATCAACAGCAGTTGATCCTGCAAATCCGCCATTATCATAAACTAAGTAGAAAAACTACTAAAAATAAACAAACAAAAATAACAACACGTCACCCAAAAGCACCTAAAGGCCAGGAAGCAATAGACAAATCAACACTCAATCCAATAGGAACAACACCCCTAGTAGTGCCAATACCAGCCTTATAAAAGGAATTGTGAATATCAAACAGAGTAGGTGAAGCATCATGGGGTAGCTCGGACAAAATATCGGTAATTCCAGTGTCAAACACAAACCTCTTTCCCAGCATCTTTTCCTCACAGCTCAAAAGTAGTTTCTTTGAGCCATAAGCCCTCATTCACCTTATCACACTCTTCTGTGCCACCTCTAAGATGTCCATCAACACTTCTACAAAAACATCTCGGCTATAGGAGAGAATCCCCACATAGGAAGCAGTGAGAACCGCGTCCAACAAAGCCATCACTACAGTAGCCAATGCTACCGAGCAGGGTGAACTTACTTCTCCACTACTAAAAGCACCCAAGGACGTTGTTGCTACCAAACCCTCTAAGCCCAATGGATTTCTACCTGGCATCACAATTCAATCCCTCATTACGTTACTAACGACGTGCAAAAAAGAAGCTCCAACCCCTGGAAAGTGCAAAAATAAAATAATGAAATAAATAGGGACAATAGAGCGAAAAGATTCATAAGCCACAACACACACGCATATGTATATAAATTTTTTTTGTATTTTCCTTCAAAACCTTAGCAAAACTATTACCAGTATCCATTCGCCTATTCGATCTGCGTTCCAAACGTAAACAACTTCCTTCATCATTCGAGCCAAAAACAACAAACAAACTTGAAACCACTTATTTCTTTTCCCTCTTACTGCGATTAGATTCGGACAGGCTCACATTAACACAACCTCTAGGAATGACAAGAGCGACGTCCCCTCTCACCCCTCTTAGGAGGCATCTTCTTTATAGTATCTCCAAGGGCGAGTACATATGCCAATATGCTCTAAAAAAGTTTTATGGTTTATCATCATCACCAAGAAGAACCCTTGCAACTCGTTCATCGCTCCATTCACCAAAGGGCCAAGCTTCCACATGAATAGACACATTTGGTATAGAACCCTTCTGGAAACACATTAAAATCCCCTTCGTCCCAGCCATTAGGACTTTTTCCCCTCAAGTAGTGCACCCAAACATTTCTAAGGGTACATACCTCCTTAAGACAACAAGGTGGGTCACTTTTTAGCCTCGTGATAAGCTTAAGCTCAGAAAGCGACATTTTCCCAATGATAGGCAGTCCAACCCTATCCCTTATAGGTCGGCGCCATACAACCAGGAACAGAAAGCTTCCAACAATATATTCCACTTTAATGTACTTCATCCTGTCCAAATGAAGGTTATCCGTGCGATTACTCATCAACGGTCCATTCCCCCTACGGTGACAAATAGTCACGAATCCCTTCACATTCTTTTCATGGTTAGTCGTTACACTATAAAAGTAATGAACTACATCGATAGAAGGTTCATCCCCATGAATCTTGCAATTCAGAAAATATGTCACCAAAGTCCACCAACTAGTTCCACTTAATTGGCCTGACGCTACATCAAACCAATTTAACCAATCCACGAAGAATGGATGCAGTGGCAAATGGAACCCAGCTTCAAAAGCAAAAAGGGGAATAAAAAACCACGACCTTCCCTAGTCAGAGCATGTACTTAGGCAAAATGTCCCAACTGGCACATTGAACCAATAGCGGAAATGATTAGCAGCAAGAAGACCCCGACACTCTAACGTTGTCAGCAACTTGTCTGGTGCAGTATTACAGCGAACCTCATCGCTCACCACAACAGAGGATTCAGCCATTAACACAAGAAAAATAGTATTTCCCCTTCCAAAGCTTTCCTTTATTCTTCCCAAAAAAACTCAAAAACATCAAAGATAAGAAAAGTAAAACCCAAGAATGCCAATTTAAATTTATTTATAACAACTGTGTCTTCCTCGACACGTTTCGCCACCAAAAGGTTCATCCTATGACGATTCACACGCAACGGTTTACTCCCAAAGAAAATCGACCGGCCCGTTAGTAAATTCTATGGCACAACATTTCGTAAAGCATTCATGACTCCCAAGAAAACTGACCTGTCAACCCCCCTTTAAGTTTCACACAGGTTCGCCAAGGTCACTTTATAACCTTCCCTCACCTGGGGGCAATTGTTATTATCTACAAAACCACCACATGTCGAAACTAAAATGAGTATAAAAACGCACACGGACCCTAATGCACAGGATCACCCGCGAATTGTGCGATACCCTTCGCAATTTGCGGCGAATAGACAAGGCTACCCGCAACATCGCACCTCATTCGACGGGCACACACTTACGCACATACCCGCTACTAGTAACGAAGGGAACCTAAGACGTCAAATCATAGCCAGTCTAATCAATGCGCCACGACAACCCTATCATGACATCTGTCTGAGTAGTATAAAACTGGACATGCAACAAGAGAGAGCCAAACTCTTCCATCCCAGGCACCATAATCACCCACAAAACAAGAGCAATACCCGAGCTCCAACCTAGAGCAACCGTCCCGATCACCATCGAACTACCATCTCCGACCCTTGTTCATTTTAACGATCAACAAAAATAATAAAAATATAAAAATTATTTTATATTTTTAAAAATATCCCAATTATCCTTTCTTCTCGAGTGATTGGAGTAATTAAAAAATGGAAGTTTTTGAAGGAAATCGAGTTTAGAATCCTTCCTTTCCTTTCCTTTATTTTAATTAGGCTTAATATCTCAATTATCCTTTCTTCTCAAGTTACTTTAGTCCTTTTAATCTTTTTCTTTCAATTTAGACCACGTACTTTTATTTTATCTAATCACTTTAGCTCATTGTTGTTTTCGTAAAAAAAACTGATTAGGTCCAATGAAAAGATGCATGTGAAAACAATTAAAATTTAAAAATAGAAAGAATCATAAAAATAGTTTCAAATGCCAACAAATTCTTAAAATGTCACAATTTTGTTTTAAAAAATTCAAAATTTTGGGTTTGACCTAAATGTTTGTTGAATTGTTTTAAATTAAGATCTAATTGATAGAATTATAAGTTTTTTGCACTAAAACTATTACTATTATATCAAGTCACATTATTATATCTATTAAAATTTTACGGTCAATGATCAAAATAGATTAAATATGTCATGTTAATGATCAAATTCGGTAACCAAAGTAAAAATAATAGTAGTAGGGACTATTAATGTAATTTACCCTTGTTTTAAATGGTTGTCGAACTTAAATTCGTAAATCTCAAACTGTTTTAGTTATATATCGTTAATTTCAACTGCAAAGTTGCATTTAGTTACTTTGAAGCGATACATTCACAATTGCTGAAGCCAAAGTGGAGCTCTTTCCGAGCAATATATCCACTGAATATGCCACGCCTTAAAGTTTATAGGGAAAGCTACACGAGTGGTCACCTAATTATTACCTCTTTTTTATTTTGGTCACTCAACTAATTTTTTCGTTAAAATCGTCTCTCGCGTTAGATATCTTTTTTATTTTGGTTCATTTTCGTTAAAAAACTAACAACAGCGCTGGCATGATAATTTTTAAATATTTTTTAATCATTCCTCTCTCCTCTTCCCTATTAATTTTATTTAACCAATTATACGGTGACACGTGTCTCCACCATATTAATCAAAGAAAATAAAAAAATTAAAATAAAACTAACTTATAGCTGCTAGGAATTGAACCCGCACTCCCTAGCAAGAGAGGGCAGCGTGGAAACAAATTAAGTTAGGCCAAACTTCTGAATAAATTTTACTAAAATTTATATTTAACGTATATTAAATTACCAACATCATAAAATATAATATAAAAACTAGAGGAGTGACTGAACACACTACCTCATTGATAAAAATTTAAATATTTAACAACCAAGTTAAACTAATAAATTATAATAATTTTAACTTAAATAATATTTAACTAAGTTGTGTTTAAAATTAAAAAAACAAACTAGATTTATTTTTTAACTTTTTTTTGACAATAACAAAACTAATTAAATATTTATTTATTTCTATAAAATTAATATTAAATTAATAATATTTATTTATTATAGAATATAAAATTTAAAATATTTAAAAATAATTATTTAAATCCTAATTTTAAATTATTTAAAAATAATAAATAAATATAATTTAAAAGTTCATATTCTGTCATAAATAAATATTATTAAATTAATTTTTAAAATAATTTAATATCTAATTCTATAAAATAAATAAATTATTATTTAATTAATTTTGTTATTGTCGAATAAAGTGAAAAAGCTAAATCTAGTTTGATTTTTAATTTTAATCAAAATTTAGTTAAATATAATTTAATAATTTTTTAGTTTAACTTAGTGGTTAAATATTTAAATTTCTTATCAATGAGGTATTGTGTTCGAGTCACTCTCCTAGCTTTTATATTTTATTTTGTGGTGATGGTACTTCAATATACATTAAATATAATTTTAGTGGAATTGAATCAAAAGCTGGTCTTGTCCAGTTGGTTTCTATGCTGGACTTTCTGTTTTGGAGCGTGGGTTCGATTCCCAGCAGTTACAAGTTTGTGTTATTTTAATTTTACTTTGATTTTCTTCAAAAAAAAAATTGATTTTATTCAATCAATATGTGGAGGCACCTGTTGCCACATGATTAGTTGAATACTAATCATAAAATTAATGGAGATGAGGAAAGATAAATAATTTAAAACATTTAATAAATGCCATGTCAGCGTTGCCATTAGTTTTTTAATGGAGAGGGACCAAAATAAAAAAAAAGTATCTAAGATGAGATGATTTTGATGAAAAAATTAACTGGGTGACCAAAATAAAAAAAAATGTGATAGTTGGGTGACCACCCGTGTAGTTTTCCCAAGTTTCTATTCCTTTTCTCTCTTTGCATGGCATGCACCTGCACCAAATATTGCAAGTATTTGTTTACCATGCATGTTGATTTTTGTTGCGAATTGCATACTGTTTCTGTCTTTTTATCAAAGTTGTGGTATTCATGTGGCAGAATTTGCCAATTTTCCTGAAAGTGTTGAGGCTGCTGAACTGGAAGATTTCTCACCAACTCCAATTCCATCTGATGCTAGACCTGAGGTTTGGCCGTTTGTTTTGTTGATATAACTGCATTCTGGTTCTGGTAATGCAAAACTGTTTATTTACACGATTTTCCTACTTCAACTGTGGTCTATTATCATATTAGCTAATAGTTGCTTCCATTTTCTTTTATTTTGATCGACCAACTCCAGCTTCTGTTGTTGAGTGCCTTCCCTTAAATTAGTTAATAGTGTTGGAAAATTTGATAATTTTAGAGCTTTGAATGAGAAATTGATACAAACGATATTGAAGAAAACGTGGAACTAAGTGTTGGTTCGTAAATGTGCAGACGTGCACGACCTGGATAATGTAATGTCCGGACTGGTCAATTCCTTCGTGGACCTGCAGATATTTTGACCCAAATTTGAAATAAATTTTCCCTCAAAATAAGAGCATATATTTGCTAAATTATATTTTGAAATTAAAAGAGTAAATATTGAATACCTTTAATTTAGATAATAATTTTGGAAATTGCTCTCTAAAAGAATCAATTGATTTTCAATATTAAATGCTTCATTAGGTCAAAAGTTTCCAATAGTTCACTATATGAACCCTATGAATACTTTGTAAACCTACTAGATTAAACACAACTCAAAAACACATAGATTTTTCTAATGTTTTACTATGTAATTTTCAAAACTAGTTTTTGGTGATAGAAAAAGGTGAAGTTACGGTCCACTGATCACTTTATATGTGCTACTGTTGTGTTCATCTGTTGTTGTATCCTGAGAGATAGACATCCAACGTTTCTCAAGCACTATAAGAGTGAACGAATCTATTTTAAGAAAACTATGTTTTCACATGCCTCAATGATTTTGCTCATCTGGATTGCTATTCAAATACAAGTATACGATTTCAATTTACTATTTTTATATTCAATTTATGTTATGAATATCCTTGTATTTAAATTTATGATATGCTCGATTTATCAATAATAATTTCTGTATTTTGTTTTTACTATTTATTATATTTTTTAGATTATTAATGTTATTTTTTAACAATCTTAAGACAAATTTGTTTTAAATTTATTCCAAGACGAACAGAATTTACGATTCAGTTTTTGCCAAAGACTACCGGCAAAGCTGGGTATATATTCTACAAATATCGGCTTCGGTTTTACATGGAAATGATCATAGTAGCTATAATGTTGCACCTTTGCGACAAAGCTCAACATCTAATATGCTGTTAATATGTTGTAGTTTTAAATGCATTTAATGTGCATTTTACATACATATATTTTAATATGTTTGGTCTTGCGTGATTCACTTTTAATTGCATGATTATGTTTTTATTTGAGTCACTCACTTTTAACAGCTATGAAAGCTTCGTAACGCATGCTTATAACTCAAGTGAGGGCAATGAGATTGAAATGAGAGATGGATCACGGTAGCAAATTGTTGACTTACTGAGTTTCAAACTTGGAATGTTTTATTAAGAGACGAACATGATATACAGACGAAATTTTAAATTTATTAAATAGAATCAATAAAATTAAAATCAACTAAGATCTCGTAAATAATTCGTTTCGAGGATTAATTTGTGTTGTTTTAATAGGTTTACTTAATCTTCCTTTTCAAACAAGAATCAACGAAATTAAAATCAAAAGATTATTTTTTTTATTTTTGTTTGTTAAATAGAATCATGCTGCCTTAATATCTATGTTTTAGGTTTTAGTGTTACTAATCCTAAAGTTTAACAGAAGATATAACATGAAATAAGAGAGATAAATCACTGAATTTATTTCTTCGTTTGAATCTTGCATTGATTCTAATTTTGTAAGGAAAATAAGAGAGATAAATCATTGAATTTTGTAAGGAAAATAAATCGTTGAATTTATTTTCGTGAGAATCTTGTGTGATTCTATTTTGTAAGGAAAATAAATCATTGAATTTATTTTCTTGAGAATCTTGTATGGTTCTACTTTGAAAAAAGAAATAAATCGTTGAATTTATTTTCTTGGAAATCTTGTATGATCATACTTTAGAAAAGTAAAATAAATCGTTGAATTTATTTTCTTGAAAATCTAGTATGATTATACCTTATAAAAATTAATAAATAAATCATAAAATTTATTTATTGAAAATCTTGTTCTCAAATTGAGATCTTGTAAATAAATTTATTTTCGGGAATTTAATTTCTACTATTTCAATGAGTCTACTGGTCTCCTTTCAAACATAGTGGACAAATCTGCTCTAACAGAATTGTTATTGGAAGTAACATTGGTTACTAAATCCAACGCGTTGATTCCGACCGAGGTCTTGAATCAAAGCATTAAAGAACTTTATTTTCTATGTCAAAATTACATTCTTAAAGCCTGGTCTGATGCACGTTATGAAGTGTACAATGTTTAAAAATGACTAAAGAATTGTGAGGGTCATTGGACCATAAATACAAAATGAAAGATGTCGGTGCTAAGAAATTCTTAGTTACCAAATTCTTAATGATTGATTCCAAATCGTTGTGAATCAAAGGCAATGACTTTAATTGATCACTCACGATATTCTCGCAAAAGAAATGTTGATAAGTGAATATGTTCAGGCATTAGTCATTTGAAAGGCTAACCTATGTTTGAAACGACTTCAAGAACTTCCTTAAGCATAAAAGAATGAAACCATAAACAGTAATTGAAATACAATATGAAAGTGCATGTCTAGGATTGGTTATTTGGAAGATTTGGTATTTAAGCGTGCCTAGTCCACCACCTCTCTTTCCATAAGTTACCTACTTGGTGAACTGTTCGTTATTGTTCTTTCTATTAGATCGTGTGAACTTTTATTTCGGGTTTTAGTTTACTAAATTCTTGACGTGTAACCAAAGTTAGAAATTATTTTTTGTTTCTGGTTTTTAGTCTTTGGCTAAATTCCTGATGTTTAACATATTCATAATCTCTTGTTTCTGGTTTGTGACTATGTAACACAATGGAAAAACAAGTGAAATTCATTAGAAAGAATTTCAAAACATGGCAACAAAAGATGTTGCATATTTGACCATGATAAACGTGAACAAATATCTGAAGGATGATCCTTCTATTGTTAGAGATGATAAGGTAAATGTTGTTGCCACCTTCAAATGTTGTCAAGGTAAATATTGGTAAGACAAATATTACCATGACAAACATAGTGGAAGTCATAAAAGACTTCAAGAAAATGAACCGTAGATTATACGGTGTGTTCAAAAAGTAAAATTTCATGGGAAATACTTCACTTGTCATAAGATGGGGAACACGTCTTCGGATTATAGATTTCCAAACGAGGTCAATGTTAGTGGCATAACAATTGACATGGAAAAATATATTTTGAAGGAATACATTTATTACCTTCATTAATGATAGCACAAAAATAGTGTTATGTGCATTTGCCTAAGAGCAACGATGAAGCTATAGAGAAAATTGTTCTATGTGAGCATGATGTTGAAATCCAAACCTAATTAAAGGATAATGATGGGGAGAATCTCTATATGAGTAACATTGGTATTATAATGTGCCTAACATGTGGGGGGAAGTTCTTCTATAAGTTAATTAGCTTTTAAATAAGGTTCCCCATAATTAAGAAGATAAGACACCATATGAGTTATGGAAGGGAATAAACCATTCCTACAAGTACTTAAAAATCTAAGGTGTCCTGCAAAGGTAATAACCTCATTACCAAAGTAAATGAAAATAAGTTTCAAAATGGTGGACTGTATTTTTCATTGGCTATGCAGATCATAGAAACGTATATCAGTTTCTTCTGTGCGAATCAAAGAACCATGAGATTCACAAGAATATGATAATAGAATCAAAGAATGCCTCATTCTTTGAAACTAAGGAAGTTGATCCAAATTCAACGAAATGAACTTTAGAGACTATCAATGGAGATAGTTCAGATGTTCAACAAAAGGTTAAAACTAAGATATTATCATGATGACAAATAAGTGTGACAAATGTGTGTATGTCAAACCTACCGACATTAGGATATATTATCCTATGTTGATGACATACTCATAAATAGTAAACGTACCAAAGGCATGTCAAATTCAAGATTGACATGAAAGATATGAGACTAGACGATAAGATTTTGGGCATCCAAATCAAAACGGTCACCTAACTCATATTGACTTAGTCACACTATGTGGACAAATTCTTGAGAAATTTGGTAAGGATGATTTTAGTATAGCCAGAACTCCAATAGACACAAGGCAAGATCTATCTAAGAATAAAGGTCAAAATATTGACCAAGTAGAATATGCAAGGGTCATAGGCAGTCTAATGTATCTCATGAGCTGCACTAGACCATATATTGCTTTTATTGTGAGCAATTTAAGTATATTCACAAGCAATCCATGTGAAAATCACAAGAAAACAATTGTGAGGGTATTGAGATATCTTAGATATATTCGAGATTTTGGATTGCATTATTCTAGAGATCCTACTATTTAGAATGATACTCTGATACCAGTTGGATATTTTTTATTCAAGATATCAAAGGAACAAATGGATGGAGATCCTCGAGATAAACTGTTATAACCAGATCTATAATGGAATCTGAGTTTATAGTTCTAGACAAGTCTAGAGAAGAAGCTGAATGTCTTCAGAATTTTGGTAGGATACTCCTGAATGGCCAAAACATGTGCCCACGATATGCATATATTGTAATGACCAAGCGAAAATTGGTAGAGCACAAAGTTTTATGTATAATGGTAAGTCGAAACATATGCATCATCGACATAATACCATTAGACAACTAATCTCAAATGGAATTATCTCTATTAATTTTGTAAAATAAAAAGATAAAGTTGCAGATCCACTAACCAAAGGGTTAAATCAAGATCAAGTTGAGAAAACATTGAAAGGAATAAGACTAAAGCCCAGGAAAACTTAAGGCCATATGTGAAGGAAAACCAAACCTAGTTGAGTAGAGATCTCAAGATCTAGGTTCAAAGGGATAACCTAATTGCATAGACCTTGTGCGGTCACTATAAGGTTCTTCTCCCAAGCCCGTTCATATGATGTAATAGTGATCAAAAGTGGTATAGGCTAAACAAAGCTTTTAATGACCATTGTGTACTTCGGTGAGCCAAGCAACATAAGTCACCTATGCAAGAATGAAGTGGGGTTGCTTCAAGGAGACTATTGGAGCATAGTTCTCTTAAACTCTTGCAGAACCAGAGAGATGTTCACAGCCATATGAGCATAACCATGAGAACTAAAAACCTCATCAGGGAGGTAGATGTGTGAGGTATATCATCATTTACACAAACGTTAGACAGTTCAAGGGCATCACGACTACTGATTAACTAGTAAAATAAATACACTTTCACAAGAGAAGGTTCAAGGGTGGACACCTACCTATCCTATGCAGCTATTGATCATAGAATCTATCACCACATTGAGTCAAAATGTTTTTGATTAAATGATCAATTTTATTCATGTGGGGGATTGTTGGAAAATTTGATAATTTTAGAGCTTTGAATGAGAAATTGATCCAAACATTATTGAGGAAAATGTGGAACCAAGTGTTGGTTCGTAAATGTGCATATGTGCACGACGTGGGTAACGCAAATGTCCAATCAGTCGAGTCCTCCGTGGGCTTGCAGATATTTTGATCCAAAATTGAAATAAATTTTTTCCTCAAAATAAGAACATATATTTGTCAAATTCTATTTTGAAATTAAAAAGGGTAAATATTGAAAGTTACCTTTAATTTAGATAATAATTTTGGAAATTGCTCTCTAAAAGAATCAATTGATTCTCAATATTAAATGCTCCATTAGGTCAAAAGTTTCCAATAGTTCACTATTTGAAACCCCTATAAATATCGTGTAAACCTACTAGGTTAAACACAGCTTAAAAACACAAAGATTTTTCTATTGTTTTACTCTGTGATTTTCATAACTAGTTTTTAGTGATAGAAGAAGGCGAAGTTACAGTTCACTGATCACTGTAGATGTGCTACTGTTGTGTTCATTCTGTTGTTGTATCCTGGGAGATAGACGTCCAATATTTCTCAAGCACCATAGGAGCGAATGAATCTGTCTTAAAGAAACTATGTTTTCACAGACCTTAACGATTTTGCTCATGTGGATTGTTATCCGAATACAAGTAAAGGGTTTCAATTTACTGTTTTAAATATTCGATTTATGTTGCAAATATTCTTGTATTTAAATTTATGATCTATTCGATTTATCAATAATACTTTCATTATTTTGTTTTTATTGCTTTTATTTTCTTGGATTATTAACGTCATTTTCTAACAAATAGCACTGATATTACTTACTTCAATATAGTTGGTAGGACTTAGGACAACTATTATAATGTAGCTTCTAGTGCATTGTCCTTTCCATTCAAATATTGTAGTATGTTCATATACTGTCATGGTAGAGCTCGGGTAGAGTTGGTCATCATCTCTGGTAGCATTTCTCATTGCTTAAATACATAAAATTAATAATTGTAAAACTTTAATTTTGTCCAGTGTAAATATATATATACTATAAGTATAACCAAAAATAAATAATAAATAAAAACTATAAATATACATGATATACAAAAAAATGAAATAAAAGTCAACCCAAATAAATAAATAGTCCATATACACAATTTAAGTATCTATTACATAATAAAAGACCATTTATAATATACAAAGCCCTTTTATATATCCTAAAGGCCCAAATTACAACTTCAAGCCCAAGTTCACATTTTTAATTAGTTTCTTGCCCAGAACTAGCCCAAGAAAACACAACAACCCATTTGTGTTTTCTCAGCCCACCAAAAATAAGCGACGCGGCAGCACCTTATTCGTCTGCTTATGATTCACGCAGATCAAACCCGCGCTGACATCAACTGGTCCACTTACTATAAATAGAAAGAGAGAGAAATTAATTGACATTCATTAATGCGCAATTATTACAAAATATGAGGAAAGAGAAAAGGGAAGCTGAATAGACTTACCAAAATATCAGAGGATGTCGGGGAAGACGAGAAGGCCGCCAGAGATGTTCTCTGAGGCATCAACAGAATCTGTTGAGCACGTCGGGAAGGTAAAACTCCTTCTCAACTTTTTTTCTGCATCCAAATACCTAAAGATTTGATCTAGGTTCATAAAATTTAAAATAAACAGTAATCAAACAGATCTAAGAAATATAAACCATAGATCTAAGTTAAAATCATGCTTGAGGAATGTTTGAGGCTTATCTGAGCGTTATCGTGGAGGATTTTGGAAATCAGAAGGTCTAGGTTTCTAGCGGAATCGAAAATGATATGTAAGGGATAGGATCTGGTAGTTTTTAGGGGGAAGTAGGGGGATCTTAACGGATCGGGTAGATTTAGGGTAAACAACGGCAAAAAAAATATTTTTTTGGGTTTTTAGTTTTCCAGCACTGTGGCCAGAAATTGCCTTACGGTGGCAGACAGAGTTGAACCAGGCGGTGGTTAGAGCTCAAATGTGGCGGAAGGCAAACATTGAAAGGTGATCGGAGTGAGGCGGAGACGGATCAAAGTGGTGGAGGTGACGACGGCACATGGTTGTGTTCTTGAAGTTCATCCATGTTCTTCAAGAACAGGATGAACATCAAGTTAAAACTCATTGGTTTTGATCCAAAATGGATGTGTTATCTGGGTTTGGAGTTGTTTCTCCTCAGAGAATTTGGAGAGTGAGACGAGAAGAGAAAGAGTGGGAGAGGAAAGAATAAGTGAGTTGACTCGCTAAAAGGGTTCTTATATGCCTGCTAACATGGTGCTGTTTTGGCACCGGGTTAACTCAACCCGCATCGGTTATCCGGGTCTAGATAAGGATCCGCGCCCAGTTCCCTAATTTTCACGACTTTGGCCCAAATTTTTGTAAACATTTCAATTTGGTCACTTCCTAATTGTAATTTGGCACTTATGTTTCAATATTAATTCAATTTAGCCATTTTCTTTAATTGCTTTAATTTAATTATTTGTTTAAGTTAAATGTATGTTTGCATATTTAAAAATAAGCCTATAGTATAATTGTTAGGGTGATTAATCACTTAGTATAAATAATTAGAGCCCTTTAACTTAGGTTCTTTAATTAAGTTTAATACTTAAATATAGAGATAAGTGTAGAAAATAAATGATTATTAAATGGAAACTTTAAAGTCTTAAGTTGGTTGGTGTCTCATTGTAATGAGATGTTAATAAGGAGGTTTTTTAGTAGAACATTTAATATATCATTTGAACTTAGAATATTGTAACCGCATAGTTAACTAAATTAAAATTAAATTAGGATTAGATTCAAATAGTTAGAGTTATTAAATAATTAGGAATATTATTGATTTAGGGTTTAATATGGATAGTGCCCAAGTATTTGGGTGTTATCACATAAACCCCTAAATTCGATAATATTCATAGATTCTTAAATCAATTTAATCAATTGAAGCCTTAATTAGGTTTGAACTTAAAATTGACAAGAAAATAAATGGACATGCATTAAAAATCTTTTGTGTTGAGATACATTTTTGAATATGAATTGAAATATCCTAAAGTAACTGAATGTTTCAAAACTTATAGTCGTTTAAAAATGTATTTTCTTACAAAAGGATACCTCCATTTGGAATAAAAATTCATTTAACGATTAAGGATTGAATTAAATTTAAATTATTGTTTGAAATGCCAAAATGCTATGTGAAATTAACATGGTACTGATAACATGCGTTTGTGGGGGTGCTAATCCTTCCCCACATGTAACCGACTCCTGAACCCTAATTTTAAAAAAATAAATCTCTAGTTGTTTTTATGGTGTCCGGTCTAGCAAAGAGATCGATGGCGACTCCAAATTGATTTTCAAGAATAAATAAAAGGGAAATTAGATTTAAATATAAAACCCTAATTTTCATGATTAAACGAATTAAAATGGACAAAAATCTTGATTTCAAAAGAACTAATCGCCAGGCTATTTTCACACATTCGGTTTGAAAAATGACCGCGACGGCTTGGCGACTCCACTGGGGACATAAAATTGAGAGTCAAGCCTAATTAATTAATTTCACGTGACATTTTGAGCAATAATCTGAATTTAATTTTTCCAAGAATTGTTGGATGAATTTTCAGGAAAAATAGAGATAGCTTTTGTGTATTATATATCTGTCATTCATGCATAGCCTTCTACATGGGCTTTTCACCCTTAAGTGGGAGAAAAATATTATTCGACGTGAGGCTCTCCACCTCCGAGTTCAAAATTTTGTCTTTCTTTCGGTATACTAACCTTATGCACCGTGCGCCTCACGCCTCCGTTATAAGGGACCTATACTATCGAATCGATGTCTTGTTATCGCAGTAGACTGTACGACATTTCGGGAACCCAGAGTCTAGAACACAACCTACATTCTGTTATCTAGAAACCTACCTCACTAGAGCCAGACAGGGACCTAGGACAAGTGTTGCCGGTTTAAATACATTTCTCTGTTTTTTCCCTTGCAAATTTTACATAGTAATTTTGTGTTAATATTTTGCTTTACTTATTAATTCACAATACTAACACGATTTTCTTTTGTTTAGTTTTTTTGGTTGTATAATTTTGTTATTTTAAATGAACCATGTCATATTGCATTGTTTTGGCATCGATTCAGAAATCAATTGATTTGGAAGTATTCAGTATGGCTGGAGGGTCTTAGATATGAGAAGACAATACCACAGCTTGGACATGGTCAGAACAAACCCAACATGAGAAAGGAGACAGTCTTCGTAGGGGTAATGTATCACAAATGAAGAATCATGCCAAGTTAAATACAAATCAGAATATTTGCTTACCGAAAGTCAAGGCAATATGGGATCAATGGGGAAATGACATGAAAGAGTCATTCAAAAAAGAATTCGGGATATAGCTTTACTATTGAGTGTATAGATAGACCATGAGTTGCTTAGGGCAATAGCTCAGTCCTAGAATCATGCATACAACTATTTTACTTTTGGCCGAGTAGACATGACACCCACGCTCGAAGAGGATGAGGCAATGGATAATTGCCCTAGAATTCAAAGCGATAAAATATACACAAGACCTAACAACTAGTCAGGCTTGAAGAAGAAATTGATGCAGATCACGGGAAAGACTAAAGAGTGGTTGGATAGGAAGATAGCTAATAGTGATAGTACTGATCAAAATGAAGACAAAAAACGCATAAATTAGGGTGAGAAGCTTATACGCATTGTGCATATATGAATTGGTTTTATTCCCAATGACTCTAAAACACATAGATCCGTCAATAGTGGGACTGTTCGAACGATTGGGGAAATGGGTAAATCCAGTGCTTGTCATTTTAACTGAAACCTATAGGTCATTGACCGCGTGCAAGAAATCAGGGGAATGAAGATTTTGGGGTTGTGCACAGTTTCTCGAAATTTGGTTCAGAGGTCATAGGTGGAATACTCGTTATAGAGGCATCAGATATCTTAACACATATTCACCAATAGAAGAACATCTAACTAGCTGTACAATAAAGAAAAAGAAAAAAAAGCAATGGAAATAATATTTCAAGGTCATAAAAGATGCTGATGTTGTGTAGAGGGCTCATTGGTTGAACAAAGGGAAAACCTTTTTGTATCAGTGTGGAGACAAGGATTGGGTCCCGTTACCCGAAATTTGGGGAGGAACGGCATATTATCCCTATTGGTGTCCAGACAGTTTGGTTCAAGATAGTTCGTACCAACTACTACAGGCATGGCGTGATTTGAATACGCTCGCAAGACAAATAATTATAAAGGGATGGTAGCTCAAACTGCAAAAGCATGGGAAAATCTAAGGAGAGTTCAACCATATCAGGATTTGGAAGTTATGTCAAGATATGAATAGTGGAAGACTCAAATGGTTAATGATAACACATACCGGGGAATTCAAGATAACGTTAGCTTATCTGCTCAACCTGCTAGGAGCGTGCCATCTGCATTGGAAAATCTCAAGCATGGTCGAGAATTGGACTTGAAAAAATATGAGAAGGGAATCAGTGACCTTACTGAAGAATTAACCATGGCGAAGATGCAAGTGAGTATGCACAAAGGAAAGGCAAAGAAGTTGATGGAACAAAACAAAAGAATTAGTCGAGACTTGGAGGAGCTGCAAGAAATCCACGACAGTTACAAAGCAAAGCAAAAAGGAGGAACGAGTAAGGTAGTGCAAAACTTGTCGGAGAAATTGGATGACATGACAAGGAAAATGAATAATTACAAAAAGATATACGAGAAGAAGTCTGGGGAAAGCAAAGAATCAAATGGCAAGGCCAAGAAGAAACTAGAAGAAGAGCAAGCCTGAAATATCGAATTGTCTGCCCAAGTGCTACAATTGGAACAAATGGTTATAAAGTACCAAAATGAAGATAAAGTTCAGATGGAAAAAGAGAAGGAAGGACTACAGAAAAAGGTGGCGGAGTTGGAAAGTATAGTTCAAAACTTGAAGGAAAAGATTGCAAGCTAAGAGGGAGCGCTACACCAAGAAAGCGGAGCATGGAAAGGCAAGTATGAAGCAGTACATCGTACGATCCAAAGCCAAAATGATGAATTGGTTAACTTAAGAAACAAGTCAAGAGTGTTGCCTCGTACATGTAGATCTTGTCCAAACAAGCCACAGGTCTGTTGGAACAACCAGATATTGAGCTCGAACATAGAGAAGTCATTACCCGTCTACTACACGAATAGTCAATCTGGAAGTTAGGGCTAGCTATTTTCTGTAGAAGAAACTATCTTTTCCTTGTATTTGGACCTTCTAGCAAATGAATTCCAAAAGACTAGTTCTTGAATTTGACGTTTTTTTGTATTCATGCATTCGTACATGCATTTATACATGCATGCACTTACATTACATTTATTTCTGCAAAGTAAATGGTTTAATAAAGAAAAGTTTTATGGAAACTTGTTTTTTTAAACCGCAATCATTCTGCACTCTTACAAAACCCGCTTGCGCTATAAAGCCATGGTTGTTGAGGATCGACTTACTAGTTTGGAGAATGATCGGGTGGAAATGCAAAACTACTTCGATAGAATTGAGCACTCTACGAAGGACTATGTTGCTCAGACTTAGAGAGAGATTATCAATCAGCTAACTGCTCTATTAGGGCCAAAAGAGTTTGGAAAAGCCAAAGTACATGAGGGTGCTTCTAACGATATGAATGATCAGGCAGAAACCGCATCCCATATAAGGATGTAGCTTGAAGGACCTCCTCATATGAAGAAGGTCCAAATCAATCTAGCATGAGCAACACCTAGCCATCCGATGCACATTAGAGAAAATTTTAGAAGTCGCGAAGAGGTTTTCGATCTAAATACTCTAAATGAGATAGGGAAAATTCGCACTAAGATCGAAAAAAAGTATGAGAAACGTTGTAAAGCTATAGAAGACCGTTTGTTGGAAATGTAGAAAGTGAATGAAACAGGACCTAGTGCAGTTAAAATAAGCTTAGTAGCTGATCTGATTCTTCCTTCGAAGTTTAAAGTTCCAGATTTCGAGAAGTACGATGGGACTACCTGCCCAAGGGCCTACCTTATGATGTATTGTCAAAAGATGGTTGCACACTTAAAAGATGGAAAGTTGCTGATACATTGCTTCTAGGATAGTTTGACTGGTTTAGCGGCACGATGGTACACACAGCTAAGTCTTATAAACATCTAATCATGGAAAGATCTCTCAGTGGCTTTCGTAGAACATTATAAGCATGTGACATAAATGGTCCCTAGCCATGTCATGTTGCAGGGCATGAAACAGAGAAGTAATGAAACACTTCGTCAGTATGACCAGAGATGGAGAGATATAGCGGCCCAAGTGTAGCCTCCGTTGATGGAAAATGAGGTTTCCCAAATGTTCGTACAAACTTTAAGATGTCCACTTTTTAAAAGATTGATTAGTAATGCTACGGAAAATTTTGCCGATATAGTAATGACTGGGGAATTGATTGAAACATCAATTAAAAGTGGTAGAACCGAGGGTGGGGAGAACTCTCGTAAGAACTACAAGAGAAAAAGACAGTGAGGTGAACAATACGAGCGCATATGAGGCTCCTAAGAATGTTACCATTACCTCGCCTGGTGCAGCGTCGGGAAATTTACATGGTTCAAACAAGAAAGATTCTCGTGGCCCAAGAAATAACAAGATAAATTTTACACTAATACCAATGTCGTATGTTGAATTGTACCCACAGTTGTATGAAGCAGATCTGGTGAGGCCATATTATCTGACCCATCTACAGTCTCCTTACCCCTCATGGTACAAACCTGATACTCATTGTGAATTCCATGCCGGAATACCGGGGCATACAATTGAGACCTGCACAGTATTTAAAAAGTTGGTCCAAAATCTGATTAACAATGAGATTTTAAAGTTTGATGAGCCTAGTATTGTAGCGAATCCATTACTGAGCCACGGTAGGCGAGGGGTGAATATCATCGAGGAAGATGATGAAGCAAAACGATTGAAGACGGATGTGTCAGAAGTTAGATCTCTATTGAAATGATTATTTGAAAAGTTGTACAATGCCAAGATGATTGAGATGGGCATGAAAGTGGAGAAAGATGTACAGTCTAATGTGTATTGCGAGTATCATCAAGAACAAAACCATGAGATTCAACATTGCTCAAAGTTTAGAGGTTTGGTATAAAAGTGATGAATAATAAAGAAATTGATTTTTTCAAGAAGATAGGAGAGAGGAAGGAAGCGAAGGTATGTACTTTCGAGTCTTCTAGAGTCAAGTATGGGATACACAAGCCTTTGGTTGTTTCTGTTATACCCAAGGTCAGAATCCCCGTCAAATGTGAAACCAACAATGATTCCCAATATCGTGATTTCACCTCCCGCGCCATTTGCTTTCAAGAACACTCACAGAGTTCCATGGAGCTATGCAGCCAACGTGACTATACCTGAAAAAGGCAAGTCACAAGAGGAGATAAAATCACACGATGAAACGAAGATGATGCCAGAAGAGAAAATTGATGAACAATCTGGTACAGAATCAGTGAATGAGGTGGGACACTTTACCCATAGTGGTAAATGTTATTCTCCTAAAGTATCAAAGGAAGCGAAGAAGATAAAAGGAAAAACTGTGACAATACCTGAGAAAATATTTGGGGAAGAACCTGCTCCCAAAATAAATGAGCCAGTAACATAAGAGCAAGTTCAAGAGTTTCTGAAATTTATAAAGCATAGTGAGTACAGTATAGTCGAGCAGTTGAAAAGGCAACATGCTAGAATTTCTATCCTAGAGCTGTTGTTAAGTTTTGAGTGTCGCCGTAATGCCTCAATAAATGTGCTCAATCAGACGTTTGTATTAGACGAGATATTTGTGAACAAGATGGATAGGATCGTAAATCATATTACTGCCGACAATTATATCACAATCACTGATTACGAGATCTCTAAAGGAGGAATAGGGTCCGTAAAGGCCTTGAATATCACTACACACTGCAAGGGCTATGTACTACCAGGGGTATTAATTGACAAAGGGTCAGCGTTGAACGTCTTGCCAATGGTCATTTTGTAGAGGTTGTCGATTGATGATTCCCATATGAAGACATACAAAAACACTGTAAGAGCCTTTGATGGTACAACATGGGACGTTCTTGGTAAAATTGAAGTTTCGTTGCTCATTGGGCCCACAGTCTACAATGTGGAGTTTGTGGTGATGGATATTAAGCTGACATACAATTGTTTGCTTGGAAGGTCTTGGATCCATTCGGCCGGGGCAATACTGTTGATAAGTGATTAATTTGGGTACTATTTTATCTTTAATTTTGTCCTTAATGATTAGTTCATGTTGCTGATTATGACGTTTTTTGTGCAAAGACTACAATTTTAGAAATTGCACTAAAGACAGAGTTCTGCAGTTTTTTTGTTTTGGAATCAAGGCTGGGCTAGTGGGCATGAGTCTGGGCATGAAGTCTGATGTCAAATATAGTTAGCGGCTTCTAGAAGATCCAGGCAGCAACAATGGATAAGCAGATCAGCTGCATTTTGCATTTCAAACTTGGATTTATCTTTTGTTTTTAGGATTTAAATTTGAAAGTTTTAGGATTTATCCTTTATCCTTTTAGGTTATTTTTAGGGTTTCAGAATATTATAAATACCCCCTTGGGGTAAGCTAGAAAAATATATCTCATTCTTAGTTTTGTTTTTACTTTTGAAGCTTTATAAAATTCTTTCTTTTCTTTAATTCTTGCATTAAGTTTTTTATTTATTTTTCTTTTATGTTAAGTATAATTTTTACCATAATCATATTTAGCTAAATTTTCCTATTAGCCAAAAGCTTAGAGCGAAGCTTCAGTTCACCTTATGAGAATTAAAAAGCACTCAACATCTTTGTTTTTCATTCTCGATTTTCTAGAAACTTAGATCGGCAATTGGCCCTTCTATTAAAATATTTATGCTTTCATTTCAAAAAGCTAGCGTTGACTTGAATGTTGTTCAGATTTACAGTTGAGAGGAAGGATCAGCTTGTAACATGTCTGACTTTCTGTGAACACACTTAGCGACAGATTCGCTAAAGGAAATCGAGATTAGATTCAATTTTCATCGAGACAACATAGTCCGAGTCAGGTTTTTCTAAAACTTAAAACTGTTTTATTCTAACGATGATAGTCGTGGTTAGTCTAGCCAGAAAACTAAAATTCAAAAATTGATTTTAAATTATCGATTTACCGGAGAGAAAAACAAGTTACAAGGGTTGGGCCTTGTAGATTGTAACCGGCATGTATCCGGAGTAAAATCCTTTTTCGATGATCAGTTTGAATTGAAGCTAAGCAAAGCTTGAGGCTAATTTATTTAATTAATTTTCTTCTCAAAAATATTTACTTCTGTCATTTTCTCCAAATTTGTTTTTATTATTTTACCCTTAGTTTTTACTCTATCAAAACCCCTCATTATTTTTATTTTCTCACTAAAGTCAGAATCAAAACCTCTCTACATCAGAAGCTCTATAGTCCTTGTGGATCGACCTTTATTCTCTCTATACTACGTTATTTTTATTTATTTGAGATTAAGGATAAATTTATTTGACAATATACGACGCTTGTCAATTGTCTTCTCTGCATCAAAAGCTCGAGTTTGTAATAGAAGTGAAGCTAGTTAGTGTCGGAGCTGAGGAGGACATTGTTGCTTATGTGACCACTTATGCACCGTACATTGAAACAAGTGAGAATGCCTTAGAATGCACATTCAGAGCTTTGGTATTCATAAACACAACGTTTATTGTTGAAGTGAGACCAATACCGTGACCCGGATTGTCAAACTGTACCAAAATAACAGTCCGAGAGACGCTTGGTAGGGGAGCGATGACTAAAAAGAGCTTGGTAAACGGCTTCAGGGTGTTTGCGACCAAAGCCTGTAATAATGAAAAAACCGCTTCGGTCTTGGATTTTAGCCCAGTTTTCAACAGCGACAAAAAGATTTGAAGAAAAGAGAAGGAAAGAGGAGGGCCCAACTCTTGGCAAATGAACCATTCTTTGAGCCTATGACTTTCCCAGATTTAACCGGTATCTTTAAGTCCCGAGGATTTGCAAATGTTGAAAAGCAACTTGAAGGGGTCAACCAGGAAACTGCAAGACAACATAAAGAGAAGATTTTTGGTAATGACCTGGAGGGACTTTTTGTTGGAAGAATCTTTGAAGGGGCTCAACTTGAGAAGATTCGACAATGCTTCCCTGGCGAAGTGCTTGGAAACTGGACAGTTGAAGATCTCTCTCTAGTGTCTAAGAATAAAGTAGAGTAAATACCATGAACTACCCTATACTTTTGCCCGCGGGTATAAGGGATTATCTGAAATGACCATCATATTAGTTCATTTTAATAAAGATGTTTTCATGCTGATTCACAAATAAAAAACATGTTTCTTGTTTTTTTCACATCCTTTCCAAATGTATATTATTATTTTTTTACAGGTCTTCAATTATTAATTGCATGAATGATCCTGAACCTAATCCTAGAGTAGATCTTGAGCGGCTAGTGTGTCCAATGGAAGTCAGTGAGGTCGAGGATGAGATAGAATGTGAAATCCCTAACGAATTACTAAGGTTGATAGAAAAAGAAGACAAGTAGATTTTACATCACAAGGAAGAGATAGAGATTCTGAATTTGGGAAGATATGAGATCAAGAGAGAGGTAAAGATAGGGACTACTTTCTCGCCAAAAACCAGATAAGAGCTGATTGATTTGTTGCGAAAGTTCAAAGATGTCTTCGCTTGGTCATATCAAGACATGCCAGGATTGGATACCAACATAGTGGTACACAAATTGCCGATAAGGCCATAATGTAAACCGGTTCAGCAGAAGCTTAGAAGACTGAGGCCAGAGATGGTACTAAAGATAAAAGAAGAGGTATAAAAGGAGATTGATGTTGGATTTCTTGAAGTATCTTGATATCCAAAATAGGTGGCCAATATAGTCTTGGTAACAAAAAAAGATGGGAAAGTACGTATGTGAGTGGACTATAGAGATTTGAATAAACCAACACGAAGGATAATTTTCTTTTACCTCACATAGACATACTGGTTGATAATACATCAGAACATTCATGGTTCTCTTTCATGGATGGATTTTTAGGGTACAATCAGATAAAGATGAGCCCGAATGGCATGGACAAGACGACATTTATAACACTATAGGGTACATATTGTTACAAAGTAATGCCTTTTGGACTTAAGAATGTCGAGGCAACATATCAGCGAGTAATGGTGACCCTGTTCCACGACATGATGCATAAAGAGGTTGAGGTGTACGTGGATGATATGATTGCTAAATCCAAGACTGAGGAAGAGCATATCTAGAACTTTAGGAAGCTGTTCTTGCGATTAAGAAGGTACCTTCTAAAACTCAATCCCAATAAATGTACTTTTGGAGTAACATCAGGAAAACTCCTGGGATTTGTTATCAGTAGAAGAGAAATTGAGATAGATCCAGATAAGGTGAAAGCAATTCAGAACCTGCCGCTGCCTAGTTCACAAAAAGAAGTTCGAGGATTCCTCGAGAGGTTGAATTACGTTTCTCGGTTTATTTCTCAGTTAACCGATAAATGCGACCCAATCTTCAGGTTGCTTAAGAAGAATAATTCAAGAGAATGGAACGAGAAATGTCAAGAAACGTTTGACAAGATTAAGAAATACTTGACGAACACTCTGATACTAGTCACACCGGTTCTAGACAGACCATTCATCATTTACTTGACGGTTTATGAAAATTCAATGGGATGTGTGTTAGGGCAACATGATGACACAGGGAAGAAAGAAAGAGTCGTTTATTACTTGAGCAAAAGTTTACATAGTGTGAAGTACGATACCCACCAATTCAAAAGTTATGTTGTACTTTGGTTTGGGTAACTCGCAGACTCAAACAATACATGTTATACCACACTACTTGGTTAATCTCTCGCCTTGATCCATTGAAGTTTATGATGGTAGTCCCAACGTTAACTGAGAGATTGGCTCATTGGCAAATGTTGTTGTCAGAATTCGATATGTATATGTGAGCCAGAAGGCAATAAAAGGAGGCACCATAGCAGAATTCCTAGCAAGTCGTGCTTTGGAGGATTATGAGCCTCTAAACTTTGATTTCCTAGATGAGGACGTGATGAATATCTCCATGATGGAAAATGGAGTTCCAGATAATAAAACTTGGAAACTGTATTTTGATAGGGTCGTTAATGCCCTAGGACGAGGAATTGGGGCAGTGTTAATCTCTTCACGCAATGTGCACTATCCCTTTACAAGCAAGTTAGAATTTCTTTGCACCAAAAACATGGCAGAATATGAAGCTTGCGTTATAGGGTTGCAAGCTGCTATCGAAAGAAAGATAGAAAGTTTGAAAGTATATGGTGATTCAACACTGGTCATCTACCAGCTTCGTGGAGAGTGGGAAACAAAAAATGCCAAATTGATTGAGTATCGAAAGTTGATCCTTAAAATGATAAAATAGTTTAGAGAAATTACTTTCATATATATTCCCAGGGAAGATAATCAAATGGTGGATGCTTTAGTTACACTGGCTTCAGTATTCTTGGCCAAAAGACCTGAGGATATGATGCCAATCCAAATACAGAGTTACAATACATATGCTCATTGTTGTAGCATAGAGGAAGAGACAGATGAAAATCCCTGGTATTTTGATATCTTGCAGTATGTCAAATACCAAGCTTATCCCAAGGAGACGAATGATAATGACAAAAGAACCATTAGAAGAATGGCGTCAGGGTATGTGCTTGATGGTGAAATTCTATACAAACGGGGCAAAGATCAAATTTTGTTAAGTTGCATCAATTTCCAAGAAGCTAGAGAAATTTTGGCAGAAGTGCACGACGGAATTTGAGGAACGCATGCTAATGGCTTTGCAATGGCCAGGAAAATAATGAGATATGGTTCCTACTGGTTGACTATGAAGGGAGATTGCATTGAATATGCTAAGAAGTGTCACAAATGCCAGATATACACTGACAGAATAAATGCTCCGCTTGTACCTTTACATACGATGAACTCACTATGGCCTTTTGCAATTTGGGGCATGGATGTCATTGTGCAAATTCACCCCAAAGCCTCTAATGGACATCGCTTCATCCTTGTGGTTATGATTATTTTACCAAATGGGTGGAAGCAGCTTCATATGCCAATATCACTAATTCTACAGTCTGTAAGTTCTTAAAGAATGAGATAATCTGTTGATACGGATTACCAAAAAAAATCATTACTGATAATGCCACCAACTTCAACAACAAGGTAATAGCAGAAGCGTGTGGGCAGTTCAAAATTACTCATCACAATTCTGTGACTTATCGCCCTAAGATGAACGGGGCAGTGGAGGCGGCAAAAAAATATCAAGAAGATCATATAAAAAACGACAGATACATACAAGGATTGGCATGAGAAGTTTCCATTTGCACTGTTCGCATATCGAACTTCTGTATGAACTTCTACTAGGGCAACACCTTATTCCTTAGTCTATGGGACAGAGACAGTACTCCCAATAGAGGTTGAAATTACATCTCTTCGAGTTTTATCCGAAGTAAATATGGATGACGCAGAATGAGTGCAGGCTCGATTTGACCAGTTGAAACCTCATCGTGGAAAAGAAGCTGAAAGCTATCTGTCACAACAAAATGTACCAAAAAAGAATGATGTGGGCTCATTATAAGAAGGTTCGACCCAGAGAATTCTGAGAGGGCGATCTAGTGCTGCAAAAGATCTTACAAATACATCAAGATTTTCGTGGGAAATGGATGCCTAACTAGAATGGGCCATTTTTTGTCAAAAAATCCTTCTCCGGATGAGCATTGATCTTAACTGAAATGGATGGTGAAGAGTTGCACAAGCTAGTGAACCCAGGTTCAGTTAAAAAATATTATGCTTGAAGAATTCAAAAAGAGATTAAAAAGAGAAAAAAAAAAGCAGAGTGAAAACCTAAAAAGAGGGCTTCGTAAAATGAAATATATATGGTGAAAACCCAAAAGGGCGCCTTAGATATCAAAAAGAGAGAGAGAAAAGAAGAAAAAGAAAATAGGGTTCAAGATGAAAACCCACAAAGGGCGTCTTGAAACCAAATGAGGATCTGGGTTGAAAACCCATAAAGGGAGACTCAGAAATGTTCAGAATAGGCATCCAACAATTAGAACCTCTCAGACACCTAGTATTTCGGAAGAGATTTCACATATGTAAACATCTCGGCTATGTTCGAAGTCTATTCGACAAGGGTTCAAGCTCAAGGCTACATCTAGTCGATGGGGTTGCTGAATCCTTCATGCTATGAATGCTCGAAGATCTGGCTTTGTTTCTTGATTTTGTTGTTTCAGTTTGCCATGACTTTTTTCCAGAACTCTCTTACATTTCTACCTATAAGCTTCAATAAAATTCATGAATTCTCTTCCGAGCTTTCTTAAATTCAAAAGTATCATGAAATGGCTGATATAATGTTTGAAATACAGATAATTTCTTAGTATTGCTATGTTTTGAAAGATGTAGGTGAACTTTAACACTCTGGGTTGTTAAAGAAGAGTGTATAAAGTGAAGATGTATTGAGTCCCCACACTAGTGGGAATCCAGTGATAAGAAGGTTTACTAGAGTAGGAATCCAAAATTCATTAAGATTGTTGCAGAAAAAACATCACGTTAAGCTTTAGCAAAAATCCCCAGATTGATATGGAATTGTTATTGACAATAAAGTCTGCCACCTAAAGAACAATGATTTTTATCTCTGTGTTTATGAAGACATGATCGGAACTACAAAGTTAATAAATCATCATGAGTAGAACTTGTCCATTCTCTATCCTATGTGTATCAAAGGAATACTATTGCTATCTCTACCATTTTTCTTGCTTGTTGTGATCACTTGGCAGTATTTTAGTTGGGACAGTTTATGAAATTTGAAGATGATTTTGGAGACATCAATGAGTTATGATAGTACTCACATATGTGGAGCTGTTATTAGATAAACTTCCTAGATTGAATGAGAATGTCTACATCTCCGTGATCTTTTGTCAAGAAAAGAAGTTTGAATTGTTGATTGTCAAGTCATCGATGCTGTCAGTTTGATCAAATTAGGAAAAAGAGAAAGAGAAAAAGGAAAAGGAAAAGGAAGAAAAGAAAAGAAAAGAAAGAAAAAAGAGGTGAAAACCTGAAAGGGCGCCTTGAAAAAAAAGAAAAACCAATGTAAAACCCGAAAAGGCGCTTTGAGGAAAGCAACCTAAAGTGAAAACCTGAAAGGGTGCTTTAGAGTAAAGGGCCAGAAACTCAAAAAAGAGGTTCTGAAGGCCAATCCTGAATGTGAGATGAGATATCAAAGAAATATAAAGAAGCATAAAAAGGAAGCACCAAATGGATCCCAAAAAACAGAAGCTAATTGATTAATCTCAAAGAATCACGGTCCATGCATCATATAGAAAATTAGGGTCATAATAACCCTCATTCAAACACTATAGTTTGTTTTGACAGGAAATTGATGAAGAAGAAAGAACTCCTAATGTGAAGAGTTCGCCTTGCGAAGAAAGGGCTCCTAATGTGAAGAGTTCATCCCCAGCGAAGAAAGAACTCCTAATGTGAAAAGTTCGCCCAGCGAAGATAGAACTCCCAATGAAAAGATTTCGTCGAAAAAACTCCTGATGAGAAAAGTTCATCCCTTTGAAGAATAAGGAAGTCCACAATGAGAAGAACTTGCTTATTCGACGTCTTTACAGAGAGACAGATTAGCAAAAGAGATAATATTGAAGAATTTTAGCTTCAAGCTTCAATGGTCAGATGGTTCGGACAAAATTAGCGTCTTTCCAATCTTTTCCCTATTCCTATTCCACGGCAATGAGCAAAGAGGGGCAGTTGTAATACCCTAATTTTGTCCGGGTGTAAATATATATACTATAAGTATAACCAAAAATAAATAATAAATAATAACTATAAATATACATGATATACAAATAAATGAAATAAAAGTCAACCCAAATAAATAAATAGTCGATATACACAATTTAAGTGTCCATTTCATAATAAAAGACAATTTATAATATACAAAGCCCTTTTATATATCCTAAAGGCCCAAATTACAACTTCAAGCCCAAGTTGACATTTTTAATCGGGTTTCCACCCAAAATTGGCCCAAGAAAACACAAAAACCCATTTTTGTTTTCTCAGCCCGCCAAAAATAAGCCACGCAGTAACTCCTTATTCGTCCGCTCAAGATTCACGTGGATCAAACCCGCGTTGACGTCAACTAGTCCACCTGCTATAAATAGAGAGAGAGAAAAATTAATTGGCATTCATTAATGCGCAATTATTACAAAATAATTGAGGAAAGAGAAAGAGGAAGCTGAAGGGACTTACCAGAATACCAGAAGACGCAGAGAAAGACGAGAAGGCCACCGAAGACATTCGCTGAGGCATCACCGAAATCTGGTGAACACTCCAGGAAGGTAAAACTCCTTCTCAACTTTTTTCCTGCACCCAAATACCTAAAGATTAGATCTAGGTTCATAAAATTTTAAAAAATAGTAATCAAATAGATCTAAAAAATATAAACCCTAGATCTAAGTTAAAATCATGCTTGAGGAAGGTTTGAGGCTTATCTGAGCGTTGTCGTGGAGGATTTTGGAAATCGAAAGGTCTAGGTTTCTGGTGGAGTCCAAGAAATTTAATCAATTAAGCCCTTGAACCAACAAATTTAATCAATTAAGCTCTTTGACCAATTTTGACCATTAAATCTTAACAGTTTTTTTGTTTATTATATTACCGAAACATGATACACTACAATTCTATCATGTTGCATTTACAAAAAAAATTCAAAAAGCATTTTTTATAAATTTTATAAGTTTTTTTTTAGAAATTTTAGAACATTTAAAGAATTTTTTAAATAAAATAAAAAATTTGAAAACAGTCAAGTGGAAACAATGTGACACAACGCACTGCAACAATGGATCGAAAAAAACTATTCAGATTGAATGGTCAAAATTGGTCAAAGGGCTTAATTGATTTAATTTATTGGTTTAAGGGCTTAATTGATTAAATTTTATAGTTCAATGGCTTAATTGGGTGCAAAAAAATTTAAAAACTTAATTAATTTTTTTTTAAAGTTCAAGAATTTCTTACACCCTTAAGCCTTATTCTATAGTGCCTAAAGAATGAGAAGAATCCAATCAAAACCTACGTTCCCTTAACATAAAGATTGCAACAAAAGTTTATACTTCAATGTTATCTATTTTGAAAAGTATTTCCTTACATAAATTATCCAAAATTTAGATTACACAATTTTATGTATTTAAAGGTTTATTATTTTAAGTCGTAGAAAGTAGAGTCTTAGGGTTAAAATAGACAATATTACAAAGATAATATATCAAATAATTTCATTTAAACTTAAGTTTGTTTTTCTTATTTTATTTTAAACTCAATAATTTATGCTAAACTAGAAGAATCGACGGAGTTTTCAAAGAGTAATAAAATATACATTAAAAGGGGAAGTTTGATAGGTGGTGTGAGATATTTGGAAATTTTTATTCAAATATAGCTTTAGGGGTTTTTTAAAATATATGGCCTTTTTCATTTTAATTTTTAAAATATTGTATTTGTTACAATACTCTAAAAGTTGGATTCAGCTGAATCCGACTATGAACAATATTTTTTAAAAAAAAACTTTAAAAATACTCAAAGTCGAAACCTCCTGAACTTATCTTTAGGGGTATTTTTATAATTTACAACCTAAAGTCAGAATCTCTTGAACCAGCCTTTAAAGTACTGTAGCAAATATGCTAATTCGATAAAAAATAGAAAGGGCCATATTTTGAAGGGAAAAAACCATAGAACAATATTTATAGATTCTTCCGAAATATTTGGGTGGGGATTACAAGGATACTTTAAATTTGGCTATTTGAATTCAATGATTGATTTTAAAGGGGAAACCAAAGGTTAGATATTGCATTATCTTAGCTTTTATCCTACAAAGAGTTGCGACCCCACTGACTGCCTTTCCTTGGCTTCTCTAAAGCCGAAGGGCCATTCCAGATATTCTGAAACTCACAAAAAAAAAACAATTTAATTAAATTAAACAAATATTCTGATTAATATTAGATTTCATATTCGATCCTGAATCCTTCCTCTTCCTTTCTCCTATCATATAAATAAATATCAAGAATGTAGATCATAGTGATAAAAGTAATTTGCCACGTGATATGCTTTGTTCTGTATCTTACCAAAACCTCACTATCCGATTCTGGAGTTATAAAGATTCTTTATAAGATATTTAGATAAGGAGAAAACGAAGTCCAGACCCTAAGAAGAGAAGAGAAGAGAAGAGAAGAGAAGAGATATCAAGTGGGAATGGGAGGGGACTGGTTCAACTACGGCCAACCATTGGGATTTGGTAATTTTGAATAGGATTAGAGTGGTGACGACATTGGTGTCTAAAATCTATTCCTATTTGCCAACTTGTCTTGGAATTTAATTTGGAAATATTCATACATACTCCAAATGTGTAATAATAACTACAATATTTTAAATGGATAAAGTTTTGATACACAAGTCGTTTACATGTACTTTTCAATTTTAAGTGTTAGAATTTTAGTTTAGGGTTTAAAGTTTAAGAGTTTAGGTTATATGGTTTAGAATTTAAGGTTAGTGTTTAAAATTTAAGGTATATAGTTTAAAGTTTAATGTTTAGTTTTTTAGGTTTAGGGTTATGAATTTAGGATTTTAGTTTTATAGGATAAATATGCAAGCTAGGGATGAGCATTTTACCCGATCCAGTCGGGTTCCAACCCGACCCAACCCGATCGGATCGGACTTTTTAATGAAAAAATCAGGTTCGGGTCGGGTCAGATTTTTATTGAGGGTGAACTCGGGTCGGGTCGAGTCGAGTTCGAGTTTAGAGTAAAAAATATCTGACCCGACCTGGGACTAATTGCGTAATTTTCCCCTAAAATTTTTAGGGATATTTATAATAATACCCCTCTTTATATATTTTTTATAATTAAGTCCATAAAATTGAATTTTTATTTACAATTTAGTCCTTCAAATTATATTTTTATGATTAAGTCCCCTAAAATTATTTTTTTACAATTAGGTCCCTAAAATTAATTTTTTTATAGGTCGGGTCGGGTTTAGTATAATTATTTCGGGTTGGGTTCAAGTGGGCCAAAAACCCGACACGACCCGTTCCCATCCCTAATGCAGGCTTGTGTAAAATTAGTTTTTATACAACTTGTGTATCAAATTTTTACCTATTTTAAATGGGTAAAACTTTGATACACAGGCTATGTAAAACTAATTTTACACAAGCCTGTGTATTTACACTATAAAAACCCGAATCCTAAATTCCTAACTTAACCCTAAAAAACTAAACCCTAAACCTTATACCCTAAATTCTAAACACTGACCTTAAATTATAAACCCTACAACCTAAACCCCTAAACTTTAAACCATAAACTAAAACCCTAACCCCTAACACTAAAAGTCACATGTAAACTAAAGTTTACACGGCATGTGTATCAAAGTTTTTCTTATTTTAAATTAGTTTACGTCCTTTTATATTTTTATTTTTGTGTTTTATTTTTTCATCATTCAATGATGTAAAATTGTATACAATCCTCGTTATTATCTGAAAGATACAATTTTAATATAATGCTCATAGGTATAATGCTAAAAGTTTACCCCTAATGTTTGACTAAATTTTGGTCTTTATTTTTTTGAAATACGATAATCCTCAACATTTCATTTTAGGCCGAAATAGTCTTTCCGTGGATGAAAACTGTTAGTCAACTAACAGTAAATGATTTGAAATGACGTGACTAACCTACATGACAGTGTACGCTAACATATCAGTGTCACATAGAGAAATGTGTTGACTTAACATAATGTCAAATCAGTCAACAAATGATTTTATAAAATTATTTTTATGCTAACGTGTCATTCTGTCAAATTATTTTAAGTTGTTAACCATTAGTTGGCTAACAATTTTTTATCCACGGACTAGTCATTTTAATTTAAGATAAAATATTAAAAATTAAAATTCTTAAAAAAAATAGGAATTAAAGTGATTATCAAATCAAAACGATAAAGATATTTTTAACATTATACCATGTTTATACTACTCATGTCTTTCGACATTCATAAATATGTATATATTAAACATCTAAACTTGTCCGATTTAACATTCTCGTGTACTATATCAGCAACAATGCTAAACAGACTAAACTATACTTAATCATCAATCTTCTCTTTTTCTAAGATTCTGACAAAAATCTATTCATTTCTATTATATAATAAATTATTGCACTGCTCGTTTAAGATCTTGTATTAGTCTTACGTTATTTTTAGGAAACAATTGTTTTTATCAAAATAAATAAAGTTAGAATTCATTGACTTTATGACTTATGATGAGTCGTATTCCTTCCTTGTCGTAGTGTCTTTTAAAATATTTCTCTCCAAAATATATAATTTAATTTTCTAATTTCAATCTCTTAACATTAATTTTTAAATTTAGTCTGGATTTATGTTAATTATATCACGAGCGACTTACAATTTATTTCAAGGGAATCAATTAAAGGAAAAGAACATTATCTTAATAAGTATAATTTTTTTAATATTTTGGTATGAATAGTAATCTATATTTTTCACTATTAGTCTTTTAAAAATGCACACACACCGTGTAGATAGGTTGCTTAAATTCGGGTCTCATAAGGATAACAACTCTCACTTTTTCACTATAACAACTCAATGAGTTCCAAATAAATATAATTTTTAAGAGCGGTTTAATAAATTGAAAAATAAATTTAGACTAGATACGATATTTTCACGATTTTATATTATAAAATTGATGAAAAAATAATTATTAAAAATAAAAAATACTTTAAAGGACTCAATGGGCGGTTTTAGTGATAAAGGATGACGTTGTTCATACGTTGTTCTTCCTAAGTGATTCGGGTTTGAGCAACGTAGTCTACAGATGTACGTAAGTTTATGTAATTTAAAATTGAACTAAAATACTTACCTTGTAATTGAATTAGAATGCTAAAAAATTACTTTAAAAAATAAATATTATATAAAAAAACTTTTTTTCCAATAATATGAATAGAGATATTCTTGATCATGCTTTATTTGCAATCAGGGACAGAGTGACTAAGGCCTCGGGAGGGGTCATGCCCCTGACCCCTAATTTCTTTTACATTTGTTATAGAGATTTTTTTTAAAAAAATAGATCAATTATACATATCCTCTCTTACTTTTTAAATATTTATGTTTGTCCCCCAAGTTCTAATCTTGGCTCCGTCCGGTTTGTAATTAATGAGTTTGGCTTGATGAATTTCATATTTCTTCGGTATCCCTTTCCCATTAATAATTTATAAAGAATTAATAGTTAATTTAGATAAAACTTAATAATAACAAATTTATTATGGTTGCTGCAACGGAAGCTATATCTGGTTCTAGTGATCTCAAGAAATCCATCCTGAAATGGGGAATTTAAGGTTTAGTTAGGTAGGAGATTTTTTAGGATAGTTTTAGAGTTTTACGTAAGAGAATTTAGAGTTTGATTTGAAAATGAAGGGATGGGAATGTAGTATTTATAGAGAGGGGGGGGGGGGAGTTGGGTAGTTGCATTTGATGGCGAGTTCAGGATAAACTCATTAATATAACTAGTTGGATGGTTCTAAATTAAATGTTACTTCTCTAGTCTAATCTAGACATTTATCAGTGTCGAAATGAAACTTAAAGGATGAATAACAAAAATTAAAAACTTAAAAATCGATTACAATTATATTATTTTGATAATTTATAATTCGCAAGTTTAAAATTGATAAAAAGAACGTTGTAATTTTACTAAACAATGTTTAAAAACTATAAATAAAAACTTTTTATCAAATAATTATAAAACATCAAAATCCATAATTAATATAAAAAATCGAAAAAAAATAATCGAATAAAAAACCGATGAATTATAAAAATAATTTACAGAATGGAACCGTGTACAGTCCAATAAAACTGTTAACTTTGATTATCTGATTTTAATAGTTGAGAAGTCTAAAAAATCTCAAGGGATCAAAATATATATATATAAGATTTCAAATAGACTTTCAGGTCTTAACATAAAAAATACATTTTGAAAAATTTTTTTCGAACAACCTAGGAAATAAAAATGCAAAATTGGAAGGATATTGTATTTAAAAAATATTTTTAAATCTATAGCACCTATCAAATTATTTTCGAATCTATGATATTTTTTACAGTATTTTTAAGGTCGAATAGAAAACAATCCAACCTCATCAAAAATCTAAAAAAATATGAGAGCATGTTTCTTTCAATATGGCCTCATGATCCAAAAAATAAAAAAAAAAATCCATAATGGCACCTTGCTTTGCTTCCGACCTCACGGTGTAAAAATAATAAAAAAAATGAGGGCTCCTTGTTTTGCTTCCGACCTCATGGTCTAAAAATAATAAAAAAATTAAGAGCAACTTGCTTTCCTTCCGACCTCATGCGTGGCAAGAGCAGGCAGTGCAGCGCAGCAGGACAGACAGGGTAGCGGGACAGACAGGGCAGTGATAAGTCTTTTAAGGCTCGGGATAGCTTTAATCAGGGCTGAAAAATAGACGGGTGTGGTGTTAAGCCTTTCAAAGGCCGAAGAAAAAAGATTTGGGGCAGTGATAAGTCTTTTAAGGTTGAAAAATAGATTGTAGGGGTATGTGAACCGACTTTAGGGGTATTGAATTTAAATTTTGAATGATTATTAAATAGATTATAGGGGTAAATAACGGAAAAATTGTGTATTATTTTATGTGTTGTGTTTTTGTGTAAAATAGGTGAGGTTAAAGGTAAAAGTTGAAGAAAGTCTGGAAAAAAAATTGAGTGAAGAAAGAGAAGAAGAAATTTTGAAGAAATTTTGAAAAAAATTATAGTAAGTTGGTTTTTACATTTTGTTTTGAATATGTAGATTGTTTGTTTATTTTTATGTTGTTGTTTAGGTAAAAATTCGTAACAATATAATATAACATTTTGATAATTTTGATTTCTGTAATTTAATTCAAAAATATATATGGTTTTGAACGTCCAGAGACAATGAGCGACGTGTTTATGACCATTATCCATTACGATGGAGGAATTGTGAAAACTGATATCATTGTCGTATTTGACTCGGAAAACACTACAGAGATGAGGTTTTCAAAGAATATTTCCCTTCAAGAGCTGAAGCATGACATAGAAAGAAAAATAGGAGCTGAGATTGTTCGTTTGCACTACCGGTGGAAGACATGTGGTGATCCAGTCGGATATTCTGTAATAGCTCTTAAAGATGATGATGATGTTGGAATCATGATTGCAGAGCATGATTCAATACGTATTCGAAGTGTTGACTTACATGCTAAGTTGCGTGTGAGATATGACAATTCAGGCCCATTTAGAAATGTATTTGGAAGTTCTTCTCAAATGGGTTTCGGTAGTCCGGTTGATGACCAGCCATATAGGTTTGGAGACAGTTTTGTTTCTATGTTGGAAAGTGGGACATCGGGTGCATTTCATTCATATGCCAGACCTTCAATGTTCCCAACGGTTGAGTCGACGGTTGATTCGAATGTTGGCATTGACATTGAAAATCTTCAAGGTAGATGGGGAGAAACGCTTGCTGATTCTAGTAAAAATGAAGATGAAGAAATCGCAGATCTCGATTTGAGTGGTGATGACCTTGGTAATAAACCTATTTTTGGTGAAGGTGAATTTTTTTCGGCCGGGAATGACATTATATGGTACAAACCTCCTGCTCACATGAACTTAATAGATTATGATGCAATGAGGGCACCTGAATATCTGGTCATGCCACAATTAAGTTCAGGTTCCTCTGATGAATTATCAATTGGGATGCAATTTAAAGACACGGAAGAAGTTGTTTTGGCAATTAAAGAGTATTCTATCAAAAAGCATGTAGACTTTACTGTTAAGGAATCTACTCCGAGAACTATGTTTGCCAAATATGTTAAATATGGACAAGATTGTAATTGGAAGATTCGAGTGTCTAAAATTCAGAGGAGAAATGCTTGGGAGATTACAAAGTACAACGGTGGACATACTTGTTTACGAAATTCAATCAACCAAGACCACCGTAAGTTGGACTCCGATGTAATAAGTCGCCACATGAAGATGTTGGTTGAAGCAAATCCTAGGGTTATTGTTTCAACGGTTATGGCATTTGTGAAGCAAAAATTTGAATACCAAATAGAATATGGCAATGGTTGGTATGCAAGGGATAAGGCATTGAAAAAGGTGTATAGTAATTACGAGAAGTTATACAATGAGCTACCGACACTATTACAAGCAATGGTATATTTTATTTTGGGAACCATAGTTAGGTATAAAACCAAGAATGCATGCAACCGAGAAGGTCGGCTTCTTCAAGGGAAGAAAATATTTCACCAACTATTTTGGGCATTCAAGCCATGCATCGAAGGCTTTCCATTTTGCAAACGGATGGTCCAAGTTGATGGTACATGGTTGTACGAAAGATACATACATGTTCTATTGATTACCGTTACACAAGATGGTAATCGAAATATATTTCTGATTGCCTTCACAATTGTTGATATAGAGTCGGCGGACTCTTGGAAATTCTTTTTAAGTAATTTACGTGAACATGTTGTTCGAGAAGATGAAGTTTGCTTGATTTCGAATAGAGCAACATGCATCTTAGCAACAATTGATCAAGAAAACAGCTGATGGACATCTCCGCACGCATATCCCGCGTACTGTGTACGCCATATTGGTAAGAACACAATTGAAAGGTAGAAAAAACCCCACATTCGCAGTGCAATTTTAGGCATGGGTAAGTAATTTTCATTTTCTCAGACTTGATTGTTTATGTGTTATGATTTTTGTCAATGCTACTGCTTTCTTGCCTAACAATATATTATGAAACATGATACGAACTATTGCGGCCAAATTTTGAGAGGAAGTTGGCAAATTTGATGAAGTACGGCGAAGATGTTTGAGCATGGGCAAACAATATCGAGAGAGAAAGATGGACCCAATCGTATAATGAAGGTTGACGATACGGCCAAATGACAACCAACCTTGTGGAGTGCAAAAAATGGTGTATTCACAATAGCAAGCTTGGTTAGAGAGACGTGTTACATGTTGGCTAAGGTTTGGCCCGATAAAGGGTCAGAAATCCAAGCTATGATAAATAGAGGACAAATTTGGTCTCCCGATCTTGTGACAAAAATGCAAAAGAACGTGGAACCTGCAAGATCGATGGTTGTTCACGGGTTCGACCAAAATGGACAAATTTTTAATGTTGTTGATTCCATGCGCAACAATGAATGAGGCCACCGCCAAACATTTTGAGTCGATTTTAGGCAAAGATGGTGTGACTGTGGTGAGTTTCAGGCATGACGATATCCATGTAGGCATGCAACCGCAGTATGTATGTCTAATGGGCTTGACCCGTACAACTTTGCAGATGAATGCTTTAACTTGTATAGGATAATAAATATTTACAGATGTGAGTTTTCACCGATCACGAATTAACAATATTGGCCACCACTAGAGCATGACGAATGGTTACCGAATCCAACACTCCATAAAGAACCAAAAGGCCGACCTCCGTCTACTCACATCCATACCAGTATGGATTTTTATTACATGGAGGCAGGATAACCAAAGAGATGTACAAGTTGTAGGGGTACAAGACATTCCAAAAATAAATATCCAAATCGACCGAATTACATGGCAATGCCTTATTGATTTTATTCACTATTCGTGGTAGAACTAGTTTCATTTCTTTATATTTGTATTCGAATGAACATTTTCTATTTGATTATGAGTAAGTTATTTGATGCATATGGTTTACTTGTTAGTTAATGCATATTCGGTTTTTATTTTGGTAATGAATTATATTCAAATTTGTTGAGATGTTTATTTTGATATAACAATAATATTCAAATTAGCTTAAATTCAAGCGTGCAACAATCCTAAAAAAATTCAAATAACTAATAAAAATCTCCATCCCCAAATTATTTGAATTACATAGAAGAAGAGTTACATAAAAACATTTTTATGTAATTTTTGTCCATGTCGGGATATGGTCGAATGGTAACGTCGCGGTGGTCGTCGATCTCGTTGCGGTCTTTGGGGTGCATTATCATCATCATCATCAATCACCGGAGGCATAGGAGCCGGTATTGTAAACACATAGTCACTACTATGTGGTGAAAACGTGGGATTGCTAATTGACCTAACCGCCATAAAATCTGTGATCCCATGATAGTCCATGTTCCCACCAAGGCTCGGGTACATGGGTGACTTTGAATGATAAAAATATGGTACGTATGCTTCAGAATCATTCACACCCAAGTTCCTGCTCATTGATAGATGATAAATGGGTGGCTGATGATGATAGAATCTGTCATCCACTAGATTGGAAACCGAGCCCCTGCCCATTGATGGATGATAAATGGGTGGTTAATGATGATAGAATCTGTCATCCACTGGATTGGAAACCAAGCTCCCGCCCATTGATAGATGATAAATCGGAGGCTGATGATGATAAAATCTGTCATCCAATGATTAGAAATTGAGCTCCCGCCCATTGATGGATGATAAATGGGTGCTTGTGGATGATAAAAACTGTCATCCACTAGATTCACAAATGAGTTCCTCACCATTGCTGAATGTTCATACGTGGTTGGAGAAGTACCAGTATACAAATCTGGTGTACCAAATTCACTATGAGTTTCATCAGCTTGACTCCGACATGTTGCACTCTTAGATGATTGACTACGACCACTAAATTTTTTTAGAAATAATTGGCATTGTTCCCGTTAGTTCGCAATAGTCATGCACGGTTTCCCATTATTGCGATAGAATAACATATACTCTAAATTATCCGACTCCAAATCATCGGCTTGAATTTATGAGCGAGGTGGCAACCGTTTACGTATGTTGTTCCACCTTTCAACGTACTTTCGATGCTTTATTTCCCATGTATGATGCCCCTTGCCGCGAAAGTCCACAAGGTGTAGGGTGTCATAGTTGGTGTCGTAATACAATGGATCTCTTGAAACGAGCTGGTGGAAGCCAAACTGCCTTAGGATCCTATCTCCGAACTAGTACTCCACAAAAGCAAAGTGGACCAACAGTGTAATCGCACACTAGAGATAGGAATCAATCATCAATTCTTCTGGTACATTTACACGTCCACCGGCATATGGCCTCCAAATAAACTTCAAAAAAATATAAATATAAATAAGAGAAAAATTAATTACATAAATAATAAGATGTAAAGGTAAATAAGATGTAAAGGTAACTTAATTTCGTTACCTCATCTTTGCAAGATAAATCAATAGAAGCTCTAAACACTTTCAAATTATTGTGTGCTAACCGTGTGTGAGCTTTTTTCGCATTCCATCTGCATACACATCCAAATAACAGTCGTTTAATTATTTTTCAGATAAAATAGAAATATTTTAAAATTGAGTAAACTTAAACTTCCAAATCAAAGTAAAGAAGTTACCTACTAACAAGAGGAAAATTCTCAAACTTCGAGTAACCGATGTAAAAAATGGAAGTCGTTCCTATGCCTAAGCTTGCAATAGCAACAAAAATCCACCAACACCCATTGCCTTCAAACCATTACTATCTAATAAAACGGTCTTGCATAACTCACAGTACAAGAACGCTAATATTGTTGATCCCCAACTATAATTAGCAGCTTCTGAAGATGATGACATATATGGTAGATACCGTGTGTGAACAAGATTACCAGATTTATCTAGCATCAGTATTCCTCCAATGAGCTGTAAAATATAGGCTCGACTAACACAACTAATATCTTGTGGTGTGTTATTGTGCCTGAGTTTGAATTTTCTCTGCAGCCAGCTCAATTTAATACGAGATCCTCTCACATCGGTTTTAGTTGGAACCTTGTTGAGGTAATCATAGCAAAGCTTTGTAGCTGATTCCTCCGGCTCCTTAACCAATGGACTCTCGTTTACTGGCACTCTGATTAGCATCACCATGTCTTCGAGCGTAAGGTACATTCTCCACACGACATGTGAAACGTATGAGTCTACGGTCTCCAACGCTCAATTAGTGCGGTAATTAAACTGGGAATCAGCTTGTAGCCACGAATAAATGTGGCATGATAGAATCAGCGGTAATAAGTGCGGTTATTACTCCCCATGATTAGATGATGTTTGAAGGTTTCCTCAGTTGCCTTTATTAAATTAAAAAATTTCTTAATAATAATAAATAAGAGAATAAAATATTACTAATCTCAAAATAAATTCTTTAAAAAAATTACTATATCATCAGCCGCAACACTAGAGACATGTCAATTTTGTAATCTTAACATAGGATTTTGATCGACCATTTTTCTAACAAAACTACATACATGACAAATAAAAAAATATTAAGAAAAACAATTACCACTAAATTTAATCTAACTACTACTCTAAAATTTTATAAGGAAACAACAAACAAAATATTCGAACTAAATTTAAAAATAAAATATAAAAACTTAAAACCTTACAATATTTTCTTCAAATCTACTTCTTTCTTCTACTTCTTCACCCAATTTCTTCACAAACTTTTTCCAACAATTCTCTACCTACAACCCCTATATTAACAACTAAATATTCGAATCTAAATTATTCAACCCACCACCCTACCATCCAATCAATACAAATCAACACCCTATTCTCAAAAAAAATAGTATTGCATGCATTATTTTTCAGCACTGCATGATGGGTCATTCACACTGCCATGACCAGCAATGTTTACCATGCAATGGCCGGTCACTTTGGGAGGAAGAAACATGTGAATTTCCATTGTTTTAGTACCCTATTCCCCATAAAATCGAATCTCAATTATCAACCCTTATTACCCGTGTTTCAGCACTGCCACTCTGCACCGGTCAACATGAGGTCGGAAGGAATTCAACCCGCCCTCAAAGTTTTTTTATTATTTTCCCCATGAGGTAGGAAAGAAAGCTATCCGCCCTAAAAAAAATTCAATATTTTTTGTTCTATGAGGTCAGATTGAAAGCTACTCGGCCTCAGTTTTTTAATATTTTTTATTTTTTATGAAATCGGATTAAAAGCTATTCGCTCTTAAAAATTACTGTAGAAAACACAATAGATTCGAAAATAAATCTGAAAGTGTTATAGATTTTAAAATATTTTTTTGGGTGTAATATTGCCAAATAAAAATAATTAAAAAATGCGGAAAAAATCTTGCAGTTAGCAATTGCAGCTTCCTAAAATAGCCCGGAAATCAACACGTCAGTTGGTGCTGTTGTTTTCGTGTGCTGTCCAGAGAGTTACAACTATAATAACGGAAAAAAACAATCGGACATCGATGTTTCCATGTCATCGTCGGGGAATTTCATTTTCGTGAGTAATTTCGTAAATACGTACAGTTTGTAGGTATTATTCAATGTTCATTCACATTGAAAGAATCTCTAATTAATTACATCTTAATCTCATGTAAGTTATTAATTAGGGAAATGATTTTTTAACATTTTAATTAATTACTTATTAATTAAGAAGATGATTGATCAACTATAATATAGGAAAAATTATTAGAGAAACCGGCTCACCACGTCATTCGTGGTACCAGTTAATAAAATTCATCTATCTCATCTTTTTTTAAGGTAAATCTTCATATTTTATTACATATAAATAAATAGTGAGTGATTATTTAGAAGTTATTTTGATGTACGTGATGAATTGAGTTAATGATTAAACTTTTGACATTTAATTTTTGACCAACTCAATCTTTCCTTTTATTTGAATCCTCCTTCGGCTGGTTTTCCACCTTCATGGTTATGCAATCAAATAGGTTTTTCTATTGCCAAATAATAATAATAACAATAAACTGAGGTAGATAAACCTTTTTTATATATAATTTCTTATATTCAATTCATTAAGAGATTAATATGGATGTAGTATTGCAGTTGATTATATATTTGACTCTTTTAATTTAATTTAATTTAATTTATTTACAACATTAAAACAACTTAATATTTTATCCTACTAAATCAATTAAAAGTCTATAGAATAAATTCGAGCAGTAGGTTGATGGCTTTTGTAGTTATCTAACATAAATGGATTTGGTTGATTTTAAATTGTAAATTGTTTTTTAATACTTCCATACGATGGAGATGCGCATGCAAATCCTCTATCGACCCATTTAACTGTTTATAAAATTTGTTCTAGGTCTTAAATTAATCTCGTACTTTTCAAAACTAATTCGTGTCATAGGAAAAAAAAAAACTATCTAGCACAGTATAGTAAACCTTTGTATATATAAATAAAAATGGTTTTATTAAAATATAAGCAGGGTTTTTAAAAATACTCCACTCGGTTAATCTGGCTCGTCGACCCGCAGACCTAGCCTTAAAAAATCAGGTAGTTCTTTTAAAAGAATTACCTGACCCGAAATTTTTCTCGGGTAGTTGAGTCGAGTCTAGGCCGATTTTTTTTGTAATTGGGTATCTGACCTGACCTGATACTTTTAATATATTTATTTTTTAGTATTAAATTATATTTTTATTTTAGGTTCCTTAATTTTTTTACCCTAAAACTAAATTTAAGTCTCTAAATTCTTTCTTTGATTGTATTATGTACTTTTTAGTTTAAAAATTTTCAAAAATATTTGTATTAATTTGTTAATACAAGATTTAAAAGGAAAAACGAGATTAATATTTTTAATGTCTTTTTGGTGATAAATTTTAGGCTTAAGGGCTACTTTTGCCCTTGTAGTAGTCTCAATTTATCGATTTCGCTCCTATGGTATTTTTGCATCAATTTGGCCCATGAAGTAGCCGAATTACATCACCATTTAGGGTTTATGAATATTTTTATGTTTCATAATACTTTAGATTGATAAAAAATTATTAGGGTTTGAGATTTAGAAATTAAGGTTAGAATGTTAGTTAAGGGGCAAATAGTGATGCAATTCGACTACTTCAAGGGCCGAATTGATGCGAAAATACCATAATGGCAAAATCGATTTAGGGTCCATTGTTTAGGGGTTAGGTTTAGGGGTTTAGGTTTATCGATTTTAGGGGTTAGGAATTCAATTTAGGGTTCATTGTTTAGGGGTTTAGGTTTATGTGGTTTAAATTTAGAGTTTAGGGTTAGAATTTAAGGGTTATAGGTAAAAACCTAAATTTCTACCATATTACCTTAAAACCTAAACCCTAACCTCTAAACACTAAATTCTAACCATAGACTCTAAATTCTAAACCCCTAAACCTAAACCCCTAAACTATAAACCCTAAATTAGACCACTAACCCCTAAACTATAAACCCTAAATTAGACCACTAACCCCTAAAATTAGAGCGCTTGTAAAAACAAAATGTTTCAACCGCCAGTTCATCATATATTTTCCCAATATATATATATATATATCCAAATATTTCTATCTTAAAACAAACTTCAAATCACTATTTTTTGTGTTTGGATTATGTATTATGAATTTTTAAATTCTATGTGTTTACTATGTGATTTTTTTTCAAACTTTTAAATTTAAAAATAAATAAATAATGCGAACATGCTACCCAATACCCGATTAGCAGATACCCGGTAATTATGGACAAGGACCGGGCCGAAAAATTCAATACCCGAAAGATCGGGTACCAGTGAATGAACACTCCTAAAAATAAGTATATAAGTATCTCTTTTTTATGTTTTATTTTTCTTAAAAAAATAAGTGTTTAATGTTTCAATCTATTAAAAAAATTCAACACACAATCATTACTTTGACACGAGACTTTGATTTCTAATTTCTTTTAATTTTGTATTTATAAAATCTACAATTCTTAAATTTTCAACAAAACCTTAAATTTTCTTAATTTCTCACACAAACCTTAAATTCACAAAACACCTTAAAATCCCAAACCTATAACCATAAATCCAAAGTCTTCCTATATTGCCGTCGTCGTCACGCCGCCACCGTTGCAATGAAATTTTCTCTCGTCACAGTATTCACAATATCGTTCATTGTTCGATTGAAAGCTTTTGAAGTTTAACGTTCAACTGGCATATTTCTAGTCGATTTCCGACTACAAAAGAGAGTGATATTTGATAGTGGAGTTTGATGACGAAATGGGTGAACGGTGACTGTTGATTTGATGATCACATTGGGTGAATTTAGGGATTTAATATTTTTTGGAATTGAATGAATTTAGGGTGTCCTACGTGGTTAGATGGCGATTTTTTTACAGTTGACCTTAAAATTATAATGCAATGAAAGTTAACACTCACTTTAACAAAAATACTTAGGCACCTAAAAATAAAAAATATATATAGTTCAAACGGCCATTAGTCAATTTATAATAAAGCCAACGAAAAGTGTTAGACACAATTAACAATTACATGTAATTGTTACTGCATGACAAGAATATACCATTTGGGTGCGAAATTTACAACAAATTAGCGATAGTTCAGTTTAGTTTATTTTTTTAGTCTTTCAATATTTTGAAGTTTAGACTTATAAAAAAATGAAAATAATAATTAGCTTCGTACTAGAGTATATGGATATTTAATTATGCTAATATATATATATATATATATATATAACTAGAGATGTTCAAAAATATCCAAACCGACTGACCCGACTCAAATACTCGATGTTCCGATATAAATCTATCGTGTATATAAGTGGGTTTTATTTTTTTTTTCAGGTCGAGTATCCGATCTGATAATATTCTCGGGTACTCGGGTTGGGCTTGGGCTGCAAAACCCTACTCTGTCGGGTACCTGACTACCCGATTAGAATTTTTTATATTTTATTTTATAAGTAATTAAATATATATTTTATTATTTTCCCCTAATTAGTTTAGTTTCCAGGCTTCTCTTTCCAGTATTCTCCCAAATCCCAATTTCCCATACCCGATAATATTTCCCCCAAATCTCATTTGAAATCCCTAAGTCGTCGTCGGTCCTCCCTGTCGCCGACTCATCGCCCGCTGGTCCTTTCCCACCATCCAATTTCGTTCGTCGCTCCTCCCTCTCTCCACTCTAGCCGTCCACCGTCCACTCGACAGTGTCCATGTATGTTAGATTCGTACATATTTTCCCAAATCCTATTTGAAATCCCCTAGTCCCATTTGATTCATGTTTATTTGTTTGTGCCTTTGTAATTGTGGGTATGTTAGATTGTTTGTGCCTTTGTGGGTATGTTAGATTGTTAGTCATTTAGTTTGATTGTTCTCGGTTGTTTGCGCATAATATTTTGAAGTATGCGCATGAAGGAGAAGATGAATTACATTTTCATATGTGGGTATGTTAGATTGTTAATCAGAATTTTGTATGCTTCTAAAATTGGAGTTGTTTAGAAAATATGCTTCTGAATTTTGTATGTTAGATTGTTAATGAAGATAACACAAATAACCATAGCAAATTACATTGTTTGAAGATAACACAAATATGCTTCTAAATTTAGTTTGATTGTTTTCGGTCACCTTGTCATTGTTTCGGAAGTATCTTGGTTGACTTTTGTTACATTGTCCCCCATGGCTCTCCTTTCTCAAATTACATTTTCAAACTCGATTATCCCAATTGGCAATTAGTGTTACATTTTCATGTTATCCCAAGTCTGTGCGTAATATTTTGTATGCTTCTGAAATTGTGAATCCTCAACTTTTTTTCCAGATATGTGGGGGAAAATGTTAATGTTACGCTATCTTCCTCATTTGAGTCACCTAAGGAACCTGAAAAGACTGAGGACACTCCAACGACAACAAGTGGAACCAAGAAAAAGAAGGGAAAAAAGCGTGTTGAAGCTTCACAAACTGAAGGTGAATGAGGTCAAAGGAAAAAACTTCTACTGCTTGGGATCATTTTAAAGCAATTTTTGGTGAAAAAGAACGTGCTGAATATATTTATTGTGCTGCAAAGATATCTTGTTCAACTACCAATGAAACCAATGCCATGAAGCGTCACACGAATCGGTGCAAGAAAGCCCCTTTTAACTTGGATAAAAAATAAAAAGTATTAGATTTTGAGACCAAGACAAAGTGCAATAATGATGTGACCATAGAAATTGTTAGTGTTCATAGACTTTGGCGTTTTGATCAAGAAGAGATTAGACAAGCACTCGCAAAAATGGTGGTTATTGATGAGTTGCCATTTAGTTTCTTTAAACGTGAAGGATTTCGTATGTTTTGCAAGATTGCTATTCCTGACTTTGTTCCTCCTTCACGTGCTACCATTATAAGAGGTTATTATGGTTTTTTTATTGAAAAAAGGAAGATTGTAACATCCCTAAAACCGGTCTAGTCAAAATTGAGTTTCGGCGATCGAAAAACCCTACATCCAAGAGTCTAAATATTGCATTGGTATTGATTGTATTGTCAAATTATGTTGGTAATGAACCTTAATTGAGTCCATTCATAGTTAGGGGCTTCATTGAAAGTTCTGAAATATTGAAATCAATCGTATCGATATGGTCCTTCAAGTTCTAACTAACTTACCAAACTTTAACTAGCTGTATCGATACGGCCATAGGCGTATTGGTACGAGTGTCTGTTATAGCTGAATTAGTGACCCAATTGTAAAAATTGAAACGTGGAGGACAAAAGCATAAAGTTTAGAAAGTTGAGGGACTAACCCTGCGATTAACCCCTCCCTAAGCATAATTATTACCCACGTGGATGATAGGAAATAGCTTCCTTCAATAAAAGGAAAGCTAATCGGTTGATAATAATCAAAAGAAAGAAAGATTGAGTGAAAAGGGCTTTACCCGATTGTAAACTCATCACCATCTTCATCTTCTACCTAAGCAAGCACCTCCATTGGAGAGTAATCTAAGCTTTGTTTTCTTAAAGATCTTGATTCCAAACTATAGCTATTGATTGGGTAAGTAAAAACCCCTAATTTATTGTCGATTCCATGGATTATTAAATGTCTATTTTGAAGTTGTAGTTGCTAAGCTAAACACTTACTCCTCAAGCTTTAATCTATGATTTCGTTTAATAGCTAATAGTTATTTTAAGCGTAGAAATGAATATCGGTATTGTTATATTGATTGTAACAATCTTCCATTGATTTCTCTAGCTCAAGAATTGGAGAAAGTTAATCCATCATCTCCAACACAAGCTAGGAATAAAGGAATCACAATTCGAGAGCCGTAGGAGCTTCGGGAGTGAGGTGAATGTAGTCGGAGTCTCGGGAATAGGCTAAGTGTCTTTCTCGAACCTTTGAATATTGAATAATGCATTGCTAACATTGTGTATTGATGTTATTGCCTAAGACATTGTATATGGCTATATTGGTAAGTCTTGGTGAGTATTGCATCGAATCATTATTCGTAACATTGTTATTGTTGTCATTGAAATCATTGAAGCATTGACATATAGAATCATTGATCATTGAATATTGAAAAAGGCCATTGGAACATTGATAGTGAATTATTGTCATTGGATATTGTATTGAATCATTGCTATCGTTTATTGATATGGAAACACGACTATTGAGCTATTGTTATTGATCCATTGTTATAGAATTATTGTTATTGAACTATTGATTATTGAACCTTAGATTCAAGAGTATTGGATACAATTGGCATGTCATAGAATTCATGAGCTTATTGGTACGGGTAGGCTACAACCTTTATTGTGGTGCGATGAAGGGATGTTGTGACTTGGTCAAATTGGTGCGGCGGAGATATTGACTAAACCATTATTGACTTTGGTGCGGAGGTGGAATTCGTGTATCCATATTCCATACATCGATCCAAGGAAAATATTGATTATTGTTATGAGTTATTGCTATTGAGTATTGATGCCATGTTAATTATTGTTATTATTGAATATGGATATGGAATACATATTCATGTCATAATGCCATTGATGATAGTGGAGCATACTACAAATTGATCATTGTCATTGAGTAGTGATATTGCACGGTTCCCTATTGGAATACAAATTGATTAAGCATGTTAAAATTGCATACTATGCTCATTCATTGTTCATGGCTACCTCACTTAGACTACATAAGTCTAATGCATTCATCTTTCATACATTTCAGGTTAAGAGGTATATCGGTTCGAGATAGAGCTAGTTGGAAGTTTGGAAAGTCACTACGAGCTTAAAGTACTGTATTTTGTCCCTATGAACTCCTAGAATGATGGCAAAGTAGTTAAACTAGTTGTTTATGGTCCTTTGTTTATGTGTGTATTGTCTATGCTGTGTAAAGGTCTTGGAGGCCCTAAATGGCATTTTTGGTTGTTTAAAAATGGCTTAATGTGCATATGTGGCCTAAAAAGGTGAAAACATAGCAAATGGATTCATAATGTTACCAAATTCGACATGCTAGTAGATTAAATGGTTTTAAACTTGCTGGTAAAGTTTCGTATTGGTTTAATTGAATCCGTGGTATTGTTTTGTATTGTTTGCTAAGCTTGACAGCATTAAAATGTTGAACATTGTTTGTAATTATCGCACCGATCGTCGTATCGTTCACTGGTAGATCTCTCTGACCCGGTTCTCGACCAGGCCGAGAAGGGGGTGTTACAAAGACGTTGAAGAACTTTTTCAAGAATTTTTCCTCTAAGGTATGTCTTACAATAGACACATGGACATCTGCACATAACTTGTCATATATGTATCTTACTGCCCATTTTATAGATGATGCTTGGAAATTGCATAAGATGATCATCAACTTTTGCCCAATTGCCGGTCATTCTAGAGAGCTTATTGGTAGGGCAGTTGAAAAGTGCTTACAAGAGTGGGGTCTTAAGAAGATCTTGACGATGATAGTTGATAATGTTAGTTCTAATGATCTAGCAATCAAGTATTTAAAGTAGATTCTGAACTTATGGGATTGAAGTGTGTTGAATGGTAAATTTTTGCATATGAGATATGCTGCACATATTCTGAATTTGGTTGTTAAAGATGGGTTGAAAGATATTGATGCTTCTGTTATGAGAGTTCGTACTGCTGTAAAATATGTGAGGTCTTCCCCTATAAGACTTCAAAAGTTCCAATCTTGTGTTAAAGAGGAGAATATAGATAGCAAAGCAATTGTTTGCTTGGATGTTGAAACAAGGTGGAATTCCACCTATTCCATACTCAAAAGTGTTTTAGTGTTTAAGAAGGCATTTAGAAATATGAAAACTAAGTGCCTTCCTTACACAAATGAGCTTAGGAAGGTTGGTGGTGCTCCTGATGATGAGGATTAAGACAAAGTTGCTTCTTTCTTGCCTTTTCTTGAGATATTTTATAAGACTACATTGAGCTTCTCTAGATCAAGGTATGTGACTGGTAATACCTTTGCGGAACAAATATATGATATTGAGTATACGATTAATTGTTATGTTGATGATTTGCAATTGAATGATGGGCTTAGAAGCATGACACGCCAAATGAAGTTAAAGTTTGATAAGTATTGGGCGAATGTTAACAATTTGAATGTGTTGATGTTCATTGCTTTAGTTCTTGACCCTAGGCATAAGTTAAGATATGTTGAGTGGATCGTTCATCGCTTTTATGATCCTACCAATTCTGCTATCTTGTGTCAACGAATTAAAGATGTTTTCACAAAGTTGTTTGATTTTTATGCTTCTACGCATTCTTCGTCAACACAAAAGACATCTTGCTCTAGAAATCCTAATTCTAGTGGTCAGACTCAGGGTGGTGAGGGAGAAATTAGGAAGTTAAAAGGAACAAATTTGAGAAAGGACTATGTGACCGAGATTGAATCTGTTGATACTTTCGAAACAATGACTGAGCTAGACAGATATTTGGGGGACAAATGTGCTCGTGAAAGTGATGATTTTAATATCTTGGCTTGGTGGTCTATGCAAACAAACAACTATCCAATTCTTATGAGAATGACATGTGATGTTCTTGTGATTCCAGTTTCTACCGTTGCTTTGGAGTCCTCTTTTAGCACATGAGGACGTGTTCTTGATTCTTTTCGCACGTCTTTGACTCCTAGGTTGGTGGAAGCTCTTATTTGTACTCAAGATTGGATTCGTGCTTCTCATGACCCTATTATGATAGAGGAGAACTTGCTATCATTAGAGAATATGGAAGAAGGTTTGTTTTTGATTTTAAATTTTGATATTTAAATATTTATGTTTCAAAACGCACATAATAGTAATACATTGTATACATGAAATATTTTATGCAGAGATGCAAGATTTGACATCAGAGCAACCAACAATTGTCATTGATGAGACAAATGAAATTTCAGACGCCACACATGAATTGTCCTAGACTTTGGTAAGTAATAAATTTTATATTATATTTGTTAACTATTTAACTTTGATCATTTCTTAATATGAATATATGATGTTGCATTGTTGCTAGATTACGATCTCAAGTTCTCAACTATGTATCATTATATTATTTTTCATTTACGCGCCTATTGTGAAAAGTTCTTCCTTTGTGATATTTTACAGGAGCTTGGAAAGTATTTCGAAAGTTGATAATATGATGCTGCAGGAAGTGAGGTGAAAGAAACTTTGATATCATGCTTAATGTTTGTGTTTAAACGTTTAAGTTAAAATTGTGTTTTGAAAATTTGTTTAAACTTTTAAGTTTTCTTTTTAGGATTATGGAATTTGAATGTGTTTGATAATTCGGATCTTAAACTCTATCTTTGTATTATATAATTTGAACTTTTAATAGGTATGTGTATTATTTATTTAATTAAATGAGTTTTAAAAAAATGTTAAAAAAATAGAGGCGGGTACCCGTTACCCGATTACTTGAGTACCCGAGTTTTACAGGTACCCGAGTAGCGGGTATCCGAGTGTAATGGGCCGAGAAAATAGGTACCCGAATGAACCGAGTACCCGAAAATGAACAGGCTTATATATGACCTAATAATTTAAATTTAAATTTAAATCTCAATATTATTGATATAAAAATGGAATGGTGACAATTATCGAGGATTCTTAACTTCCGATTTTGACGATAAGATGTTATTTGTGGTGGATCAGAGAAAAAACATAGATAGGAAAGCTGAAGTAGATTTGAACAATAGTATGAAAGTTTTAAGTCTCCTTTCAATATGCACTATGGGTTCTTTATATGTTTTTACTGTGGTTGGTGTCAGTCTTAGGATTGATAAGTAATAATTAGTTTCAGAATTAGTGTTAGTTTTAAGATTGATAGATATTAATGGGTTATATGGATCAATCTGTTTGTCAGGCAGTACAGTCAGATAATGGGTCAAGCGAACTTGACAATAATTACGTAGAGATTGTAGTTAGATGGAGAATGTCTCGATGTTGTCTCTAGTTGAACTCTGAAAACCCACGTGCGAAAACGCTATAATAAATGATTATTGATTGTGTTACTAAGATCATAATAAGTTTGTTTTATTTGTATGTCACATGTTTAATAATGAAATGACTATATCTACAAGCGGGCGACATTAGAATCATAATAAATTTGTTACATTAATCTGTCAATTGTCCAATAACGAAGTGATTGCGTTATTCAAGCTAACTCATTTGTTATTTATTAAGTTGATGAATAACAGTAAAGAGATGATATGTTTATAACAAAATTTTAATGGAGTGACTAAATTAAATTTTTTTTAGAAAATAACTCATTTACAACCAAACACATAATAAAAGTGATATGGAGTGTATTTGACCCTAAAGAATAAAAAATTATTAGATGAGTTTGGCTCACCACGTCATCCATGGTTCTATCCAATGAAATTTCCCATCTTATATTTTTTTAAGGTGAATTTTCGCCTCTTTTCTACATGTAGCTAAGGAGTGAGTAGTTATTTGAAAGTTACATCGAAATGGGTAAATTGTGTCGTAAACGAACCAAACGTTCAGTGAACCGTTCGGCGGGAAGTTCGTTTATTTATTAAACGAATGAACATGATTAAGGTTTTATGTTCGTTTAATTAAATGAACGAACAACGAACACGAATAAAGGACTTGTTTGTTTATTTATGTTCGTGAACGTTCGGTAATCTTTTCGCTTAAATTTATTCATATATGTCCATTTATATTTATTATTTTTCATAACAAAAGTATTATATTTTAAAAAATTATTCACATATGTTCGTTTGCTTATGTTCGTTTAAATTTATTCAATATATCATTTTATGTTCGTTCGTTTGTGTTCGTTTACGTTCGTTTATCATTTTAACGAATGGACAAGAATAAACACGAACAAGCTACAATCCTTAACAAACGAACACGAACAATAAATTATGTTCGTCTAATTGTTCGATTAAAATTAAACAAACGAACGTGAGCATACTCTCATTCGCGTTCGTTCAGTTCGTTTTACAGGCCTATGGGTAAATGTTATTAGATAGACCATGAATAATGTGGTGAAACGAGTCCATCTAATTATTTCTCTAAAGAATAATTTATGAGGGTAAAATCGTAAAATAAAGAATTAAATTAATGTGAAATTTAAATGGAACAAAATCCAGCTGGATACCTTAATGAAGTAATAACAATTTAAAAAATAGGGAATGAAAAAGCAGGGCATTGGCGTGAAAGCGAAGTCTTCATTTTTTTATTTGTTAAAGAGAGCGACGGATTACGTTTGAGAGTAAATGCGTGCGTTTTGTTTTTTTACTCATAAATTATTAAGGAAATTGAAGAGAGAAAAGAAGAAGTGAATGAATGCAGAATGGATGATTCGCGCCCACTGAATTCTCCAAAGAAATTTATTTCCTTTTTACGTTTCAACTACACATTCTAATTTATTTAGTTCAAAGCTCTGAACAGAATCCACAGAAATTAGGGCTTTTCCGTTTCTGCGTATGACTTAAAAAAGCTTATTTATTTGGGGACAATTTGAAGGGGATGATGAGTTGGAGGAGAGTTTTGAAGTCTGCTCAGGCTTTGGCAGCGCATAGCCTTCTCTTTTGTTTCACGCTTTTGCTTCTTCTTAAGCTGGATCATGTCGTTTCTTACTCTTGGTGGTTAGTTCATTGTTCTCTCTCTAGATATTTGTTTCTACTTACATACTCCCGTTTCAATTAGTTTTTGGTTGAATTTGCTTCTCAAATTCAACCTTTCTTTCTATTTTTGGAGAAATTAAGGTCCTTATAAATTACAAAGATTGTTATATTGTTATTTTTTTTGTGAATTTTTGTGTGTGCGTGTAGACTAATTGACGTTTAAATTATTATTTGCAAAATCTTGCTGTTGCTGAAGAAAAGCCGTGTCTCTTTTCTGTTTTAATTTTATGTTTTTAGGAGAGAAACTGTTTTCGCTTGTAAAGTTTGTCTTCTTGTAGCAGTTTATTAGAAAAGGGAAAGAAATAGTCATCAAAGATGATTATTTCTTTTTTTAGTGACTTAATATTGATAGGTTTGTGCTATAGTTTTGATAAATATATGATTTTGCAGCCAACATAAACCGTGAAACATATAAAGTTTTCTTTTTTAATCTGTAACTGGGTACATTTGGATTTTGGATGAATGTTATAATTTGAGATGAAACTTTTGCCAAATCTTTAACGCCACCCAAAGATGCAAAAGGATCGAGGGTTCATGTAAATGACCAAAGCCATAAAACTTGGTGAGTAATACCAGAAAGTTACTTGGAACCGATTGAGGGTACTCAGGTTAAGGTAATAGTACATGATGGCCATTTCCTCAAATGAAACCTGAGATGGAGGGTTGTCGTGGTCTGCTATAATTATGGCCTTTCGGCATAATGTTTGAAGTTTTCTCCTTTTTTTTCTTTTCTTTCCTCTTATGTTTGGGATTTATTCACAGTTGCCAATGTTCTTATAGAGTGAAGAGAGATTATTTTTCATGAGTGAAACATATTCAGCTTCTTCTTGTGTGGTTGTTTTGAAGAGAGGGGAACACAAGTTGCTTAGATTTGCAGTTCTATATGCTGTAGTTTTCAATTTAAATGCACATTTTGTCTTTCAGCATCAAATCTTTTTCAACGATTTTAGGTTTTAATTGCATTGTTTAATGACTTTTGATTTCAGGACAATATTTTTCCCACTTTGGATGTTTCATGGAGTTGTTGCACGTGGAAGGTTTTCCTTACCTGCCCCGTCAGTCCCCCATAATCGTCAAGTATGTTTGTCTGTTACCTTCCACCATTTTACTTGAATTTAGTATTGACTAACTGAAACATAAATTCTCTTGGGGTCTTCTGGTTGTGAATGTTTCAGATTCATAATCAAGTTGTATGACCATTATTATTTTATTTCTTGCTTGGACAGTGGGCACCATGTCATGCAATTGTTGCGACACCACTGCTAATTGCTTTTGAGCTGCTTCTCTGTATATATCTTGAGAGTATAAATGGTATAGAATCAACTCTCTTTTCATTGTTTTCATGTTACAAGGTTTGAATTCTTTCATCTCTTAGGTTAGTCCTATGATCAATATTTCTAATTCTTAGTTGTAGTTGAAGTAAAAACAGTAAACCTATTTTGCTCTTGTTCTTTAATTTTCTTCAAGTACTCAAGTCTGACTGTATCTGACTCATACCCAGACACAAGTATGGTGACATATGACCCTTCAAGGACTTACCTAATACATGAGAAAAAATTGAAAAATAAAAAAAGAAAATGCATCTACCAGACACATACTAAGTAACATGGTGGTGGAACTATTTTAGAGTTTACATTATTCTTTTATGGGGCATGTTCATGAACTTTATTTATTCTTTTGTCACAGTTTATGGTTTTGCTGCTGTAAGCTTGAAGGTCGTCTTCCTTCCATTATTGGCGTTTGAAATAATTATTCTAATCGATAATTTCAGGTGCTTAAAAGTTAAAAACTTATGTTAAACTTTTCATTCATTATCTGTTAAAATCATGTACTTTGCTTGCGTAATAGAACATTATTGATTGCTAATACTTTCTTTTGCATCTTCTTATTGTTTTCTTGGGAATATATAGGCTCTGGTAAATTGTTTTGGTGTGTTCAGATGCTGTTCTCTCTGGTGTTCTCTTTGTAGCAAATTGGGTTCACCAATTTCTAATTTGGATTGTGTTCGTCCCCGTCAAGACTTTATTTGGCCGTTTAGGATTTGGCCAATATGCAGCTTCACTCATCGCAAAACAATGCTTAATGTTATATGCCATGTTATTAGATTTGTTTATTTTAAAACTTTAGTGCATGTTAGGGAATGAAGACGTTCAAGTTTTTCTTGTATTGTATTGCAATCATGGTTATAAGGACAGTGTTATCATCTTATAAGACATGGACAAATATCCATATTCAACTGTACCTTGCTGGGTATTGTAATCATGAATAAGTGGGCTGTTAGAATGCTGTTTCATTCCCTCCTCTTACTTGCAGTAACTCAGATTATCAGTAGTGTTGGCAAAAGGCCATAGGCAGGATGGTAGCTTCTAATGCAAACTTTTCAAATTAAAGAAAGCATATTATTGCTGTAGCTCAACTGTTAGTAGTTTCTAAAGGTAAAAAGCCTTAGGCTAGAAGGTGACAAAGTAAACTTTATGGACTTCCTGTTATAGATCGTAGTATATAAATTCACCCCCCCCAAAAAAAAAAAAAAAATGCTTCATCCATAAGTGATGTCTGATGAACTTTATCTTGTTAGTCAGGTAGAGATTATGATAGCCAAGCCAGAAACTAGCTAGTAATATTGACAAATGGTTGATAATTTCCCCCTAGTTATATAAGGAAGAAGATTAACCAATCCATTGACTGTTTATTCTAGGCATCTCTGCTTTCATCATTTTGTGTCATTACCTGGTTTTACTTTTATCCAAAGACCAAAAAGTTTAATATGTTATGATGATTAGTGATGAAACTGATTTTTTTGTGCAATCCCTTCTAGAATGAGGGGGCTTTTTGACTTATGAATGATTGGATTTAGCTAGTTACTTTGCATTTATTTTTCCTTTTTGGTAACAAGTTCAATGTAGCATAACCATGTGTCTTGGAAATATATCAGATTTGCTTCTCTCCTCTTTGTTATGCTTCTTACTTTACCGCTGCATGCTAGAAATTTGGATTAGGATAAAAAAGCTTCTGTCAAATTCTTGAAATTATGAACTTTTCCCCCATCCTTCCCTTCTTTCCTGGTAATTCAATTTTTCTCTGCAGGTTCTAAGCAGTTATCATGGTTATTGATTTCATTTTCTTCTTCAGAATGTGTAGAGCTCTGATGCCCGGAGATGATGAAAGCATTAGTGATGAAGCAATATGGGAGACTCTACCTGTAAGTTCTACTGACTTGGCAATTTGATGGTCCTGTCTTTACGGAATTACATATTAATCTAAGAGAACGTAGATTCAAAATATGTTGATATTTCTTCAAATATTTGCTTGTGTGTTTGATTTGAACCTTAAGAACTTTCACGTTTCAACCTATCCATGAAATTTAGATTTAAGCTTTTGCGTGGAGGAACTGTAAAAAACTGTTATTTAATTAGTATTTTTTAATTAATATATCATGTAAGTTATGAAGAAAATCTATAGAAGGCTCCTCATGAGTATATGATCTAGTAAAAGATTGGAACTTATAACACTTTAGTGCCTTTACTGTTATTTTTTTTTATAAATTGAAAAGGAAAGAGTTATGATGTATGATTCCTTTGATGTGTGGATTCTCTGTTATGTTGATAGAGGAAGAGTTAAAACATCTTGAGCATTTTGAGAAAGGCAAAAATACTAAAAGATGCCCATGTACTTTTCCAAATTTCCTACGTAAGCCCTTATCCTATTATTGTACCCAATTAAGCGCTGAAAGTATTGTTGTCTAATTAATTCCTTAAAATACTATTTGTTTCTAGTTAAGCTTTTAAAGTACTATTCTTGTTTAATTCATCCCTTGTTTTTCGAAAAGTTTTTGGTGCTTTTTATGCAAAATTAAACAAATTTTTTTTTTAGTATTCCAGCCTTTTGAAAATCTTGATTCTTGTAATAAAATCTTTACTGCTATTTGGGATGTAACCCGATAAGTACATATGCCATTGGAATGTTAATTAACTCTTATTTCAATTTGTAGCACTTCTGGGTTGCAATTTCAATGGTCTTTTTTGTTGCTGCTACAGTCTTCACCCTTCTGAAGTTAAGCGGTAATTTCTTTGCTTAACTAATTATAATATAATCTTGAGGAGTTGCAAAGTAGGCATATTCTTATTCTCCACATGGTCTTTATATTGTAGTTTTTGATCCAATTATCTATATCATTACACAAAGACGTATCACTCTTGTATGGGCAAAGTGTACTTGGTACCGTTTTCTGATTCTTTGAAGGTCTTTGGATTTGTGAATTTCAAGTGGCTTCTGACTGCTACCAGATAAATCAGGGTGCTCTGTGGTTTTAGTTTCTTATAAAAGAAAAAAATAAAGACCATTTAGTCCTGTATTTTCAGAAGTTTGAATTTTTGCTCTCTTTGTAGATTGGATAGAGTATTCTTGCTTGAAACCAAATGAAATTCCCAATCCTGTAAGGCATTTGATACAGGACATCAGTAGTGTGTTTTTCAGTCCCTGAAGCTGTTAACTTTGATGCTTTCATGAAGAGCTAGTTTGCGGTGTAGTCAGTTGTCACCTTAGGAGTCATTTGGTCCATTATTTTTATTATTATTATTTAAGTTTTTGATTCCCCTTTCCCTGGGTTAGTGTTACTTGGCACTTAAAATGATTATATGTCTATTTGTGCTTAAGCAGATTGCGGTATAATGATTTTGGTATTATAAGAGGTCTCTAATTGGCAGGATTTACTCTAGTAATGAGTATTGCAACCATTTATAGGGACCTCATTATCAGATCACCATCCCTAAATATCCTCTTAATGTAGAGTTGGCATGGTATGTTGGTTCTGTATTGTATTAATGAAACGATTAGCCAAACTCCATTATAGACTGGTATTCTACCTTGCATATACCTATCCCAGAATTCCAGCTCAGAATGTCGTCACTTTTTGAGCACCAAAATTTGATTAGTATAATTTCTTTGGTGCTTCAGTTTCTATCTTTTTCTTCTAAAAATATTTTTTGTTAACAATCATTGAAAGATTGCTTGCTAACATGTAGTTTGATTTTTCTGTACTTTTTTAGGCTATAAATTGATTCATCTAACTTTAGTTTTGGTTAAAATTTCCATTTTATGATTATTGTTCTCGGGGACATGCCATGCAGGTGATGTGGGTGCTCTTGGCTGGTGGGACTTGTTCATAAATTTTGGGTACAGTTTTACTGATTTTAATTTTTTTGATTTTTTGATTTTTTAATTTTCCTGGAAATAGCACCATGATAATCTGTTCGGGTTGAATGGCTAGAAAAATCTGATATCTGCTAATACATTTCTTCATGCAGTATTGCTGAGTTCTTTGCCTTTCTTGTGTGTACAAAGTGGTCTAATCCCGTAATTCATAGAAATTCCCCAGCAATAGAAGCTGGTCCATCTACCGCAACTATCAGATATCTTGACTGGAATAGTGGCATAGTAGTTGCTCCTGAGGAAGACCAGCAGCAGGATACTCTGTGTGGCCTGCAAGAGATTGGTGGTCACCTTATGAAAATTCCAATAATCGGTTTCCAAGTCCTCCTCTGCATGCATTTAGAGGTATGCATATCATTGGTGGTATTGAGTGTCGTTGTGGTATGTTGTCAATGAATCTATGATTGTTTCAAATTTCAGGGAACACCGCCTGGTGCAAGAGATATACCACTTCCAATTTTGTTCTCTCCACTTTTCCTATTGCAAGGGCTTGGTGTGCTCTTTGCCGTTTCAATGTTAATTGAGAAAATTGTACTTTTACTTCGGAGTGGGGCTGGCACAGGATTGTACTTCAGATTTTCTTCCAGAGCCCATGATTGCACGGGATTCTTGCACCATGGTTCTAGGTATGGACCATTTAGTTTGTAAATAGGCAGAAAATTTTGTTAGGATCATGTTGTTCATGGATTGACACAACTGATCCTCTACCAATCTCTAAATTCAGGTTATTAGGTTGGTGGTCAATTGATGAAGGAAGTAGAGAGGAACAGGCACGACTTTATCATGATGGGGCCTCTGGGTTAGTATAGTTTTAGCATCTCTCAACCCTTTATAGATGCACTGCTTGTATGTAGTTTTTATTTCCACTTGCTTTTGGTTCACTCCACATCTTCGCATGGCGCATGCCTAGCTGTGTTTGAAAAAAATGTGAATCATGTTTCATAATATCGAAGAAGGTAAAATTGATAGACTATAGTCACTATACTGATAATTAACAAGTGTGAATCATGTTCTGTGATACTTATGCCTTTCTATTAAGTTTGATTGTGTTGATGTGAACTGTTATTTTTAATGCCAAAAGAAAATATAAGTATCACAAAACAAAAATATGGTGCACAGATGATTGTAAGATTTTATGTGTTCGAAAATGGAAAAGATGATTACATAAGGAAAGGTGATGAGCAAAATTTAATAGGAGCAACTGCTCAGTGATTGTTGGTGTATCACTTATCAATATTTTATACTCACTACCCAAATGATTTACGAAGAAGACATTGTGAGGTAATACATGGCTAGTAATAGGGCTTTAGTCATGTGAAGACTTTTTATCAATTCATATCTGCACTATTTATATCTACTTGAAGTGTTTATCCATTTATCAGCTCATTTTAACAAAGGCACAATAATACATGGGCTGGACTTGGGGTTTATTTATTTAGTTCAGTTTGAGATTTTGAACATATTGAAAAACTGAACCTCATAGAAAAGAGCAACATATTAGATGTACTGAATTGCCCCTTGATCGAGAAATCAAACATGATGCAAGGAACTGTTTATTTGAGGGTTCTATTTTTTTTTTGGGGGGGGGGGGCAAGGAGGTTGCAAACATGCTTACGGTTTAAAGAAACTGAAACTCGAGAAAATACTGTAAGAGAATGGTATGGCTGATGTTATTTTGTGATGCGGGTTTGTGAGTTTTGCACCTTGATTGTGATGCAAGGAACTGTTCATTTTGTTAAAAAATTAATATTTTACTTTTGGGTTTTGGAGGTTGCGAAACATGCTTATGGTTTCAAAAAACTAAAACTCTAGAATATACTGTAAGAAAACGGTATGGGTGATTTAATTTCATGACGTGGCAAAATTTTCAATTACTGGCGTTCACAGATGTTATTTCTTTTTTCCAATTTTTAACTTATCATGTATGGTTACTTCCTTGAGTTTACTCTTACATAATCAAGCTGTTGGATTATTCTTTAAACTTTCACTACATTAATTCCAAACTTTTAAATTTGAATGCTCCATGCAGGTTCAACACCTTCGCCGGTTATCCACCTGAGATAGTTAAGAAAATGCATAAAAAGGATCTAGCTGAGGAGGTGATTATGGTTCTTCTAACATTCTTTTCTGTTTTTGATTTGGTTACTGCATCCCTTTTCTTATACCTTGTAGTTTGTAGCCCCTTTTTTTGCATGTTTTTCTTCTCTTCCATGTGATGTTATGGTTTTACATTTGTCATTGTCTTTGTGCAATATTTTTGCAATTCCAAGAATTTTAGTGAACCTGTTCCTGCATTGTACATATATTTTTATGGTTTTTTTTTTCATCTCAGGTTTGGAGGCTTCAGGCAGCTCTTGGTGAACAATCAGAAATCACCAAATACAGTCAGCAGGAGTTCGAGAGACTTCAAAATGTAATTTTTCAACTTTACCAATGTGGCTTTGTAGCGTGAAATAATTAATTCTCGAACTCTGCATTAATAGCCTAATAAAGCTGGATTAATATATGTTCTTTGTGCTCTGCTGACATGCATGTATTCTTGATGAAATGTACAGGAGAAAGTGTTATGTAGGGTTTGCTTTGAGAGAGAGATTAGCGTGGTTTTGCTCCCTTGTAGGCATCGTATTCTTTGCAGGTATATAGTATAGTCATTCTTTTGATGCGGTTGCAGTTTCAGATGTATCCAAATGAGGTTCCATCCTCTTTGCTGTTATGCTCATCAGTTCCTTTCAATTGCAGTACCTGCTGCGAGAAGTGTAGAAAATGCCCAATCTGCCATGTCTCCATCGAGGAACGCTTACCTGTATATGATGTTTAGTTTCTAAGTTGGCAAGTTCTCCATAAAAATGAGAGTGCAGAGCAAACATCAAGTAACTTGACAGGTCAGATGTTTTTATTAAGTTTTTCACATTAGAGAGTGTTGCTTATTTTAATTGACATGAACTAGTATAACAATATAGAATACACATGATATAATAACAAAAAAAGAACTTTATTTTATGTTTTTAATAATCGTAGGAAATGTAATTGTAGTTTCTTGATAGGAATGATTTTCTGACATGGTTGTTAACTCAACACGCTCGGTGCTTTTTTGTTATATTGTAAAACGTGTAATTAATACCACTCCCCAGTGTATTTCATTTACTCCTGTTGGAGAATAATACGTGAGCACGCAATCATGACTATACCAAAATTGATTATGGTTGAAACTGCATGTCAAAATTTAGAAAGCTTCAAATATGGAATAGAATCCAAACTTGGTACCTCAGGAGTTTTTGGTTTAAGCTTTGTGTTGGTACCTCAGGATCCACAGTTCGAGCCTTGGTTATATCATTTTCTCCCCTTGGAATGTAATGTAAGCTTCATTAGTTTCAACAGTTTTTAAGTTTATGTTAGTCTGGCAACACGTTCACCGACAATAGTTCACTTAAGATTATGCAAATTCTTTCCACCCAGATGTTGTCTATGGCTTTAACAAAGCACCTCTGGTCAGTTCCCTCGTAAGGATTTCCTTCTCATCTGAATGTGAGGCTGCACATTCCTAACCATTTTTACGATTGGTATGAATCAAACATGGTGATAATCTTTGGAATTTTAATTACAACAAACGGAGAACACATGAAAGATGCAAAAAATGGATGGTGGGTATATTCGATATTAGCAAATTTGGTGGTAGTGGGGGTGGGCTAGGCACTCGGCATTTCCTCCTAGGTTGAAAACCAAATCTCCGTGGCGAATTTTCTGTTGTCTAAAGTGCGATGGATGTAGTATCTATTGTCTAAAGTTATCCAATCCAAGCCATTTGAAGTATCATCATCTCTTATCTTGATCTTCAAAGGCTATCATCTTCATCTTCATCTTCATCTTCATCTTCATCTTCAGATAACCAAATTTGATTTGAAATGCATAAATTTCCCCTTTGATCTAAAGATCTCATAAATGATTACGAAGTCTTCAAAAACATGCAAACATGCAGTCCATACTGATCTACGACTCTTCAAAGTAATCAGAATCTTGATCTACAAGTTGCCGATTTTCTTCTTAAGGCGATAAGTTCCCTTTATTAAATAATAGATAATCATCTAGAAATCTTGTTACTCAATAGGCAAACTTGAATAATGATAAAATAAAGGGAAAATATATGATGCACTGACGTTGAAACATTTTGTTTTTACAAGTGTCCAAATTTTAAGGGTTAGGGATTTAGTTTATGGTTTATAGTTTAAGGGTTTATGTTTAGAGGCTTAAAATTTAGAGTTTGTGGTTAGAATTTAGGGTTTAGAGGTTAGGGTTTAAGGTTTAGGGTAATATGGTAGTGATTTAGGTTTTTACCTATAACCCTTAAATTTTAACCTAAATTTTAAATTCAAACCATAATCTCTAAATTCTAAGCACATAAACTTAAACCCCTAAACTATAAACCATAAACTAAATCTTTAACCCTTAAAATTAAGGCGCTTGTGGAAATAAAATGTGTAACGACCCGAAGTTTGGGCTTTGTAAAATTGGGCTTCGTATCCAATTTATTTGGGCCTAGTGAAAAAATGCGAAGAATGTGGTGTTGGGCTTTTATTTAAATTGTTATCATCTTTTATTAATATAAGAGATGTTTAAAATTTAAATAGGGGAGACAAGAATTAAAAGTGTTGATGATTTGACGGGGAGAGAGGGAATAAGAGAAATGAGATATTTTAGAGAGAGAAAAAGGAGGGAAAAAGTTGAGGGAGAAGATTCAAACTCTAATCTACGAAGATTCGGCCGTCAGTTTTCGACACCTCCACTGCCATTGTGTTCATCTCGTCGAGAGGAGTTCCGGTACCAGTGACATCACCATCGGAGGGGGTGAGAGAGAGAAAGTTTTAGGTTTTCTAATTAAGGAGGTTAGAGTACTCAAATCAAAAAAACGAAGGCCACCACCGTTATCAGAGGCTGAAGAATAGTCGATCTGGGCGTCAACTGCCGTTGTCCGGCTACTGAAAGCTGTTGCACACGCTACACACGTCATCGCTTGCGCGTGGGCGACGTTCGGCCGAGCTGGGCTGTTATAACTAGCCGGTTGGGCAAAGCCGACCCAAGTCGCAGGTCGAGCCGAGCCATCAGCCGCTACCGCGCCGCCATTGACTACCGTCGCGTCGCTGTTAATCGTTGATTGGCGTTGACTTTTTTCGGGGACCCTACCCGAGGGTTTCTCTACGTTCCAAATCCAATAGCACAGTCTGTTTTGCCAAATTCGAACCTAGTAATCTGTTTTTATACTTTTGGCATTGTGAATTGAATAGAGGATGCATGAATTACTGTAGTTTCGTATATTTGGTATACGAGAATTATTCGAGATCGGATATTGGGTCAAGTGGAATATTCAGAAAGCTTGGATGACGATTTTATCGATATCGGTTTAAAGTTAGTACACCTCGAATTCCTATTGCTTCATGAGCATCATAAGCGCAATTGCCTTGCTTGTTAGTGGTTGTAAAACATGTTGATAGATAAACATGTGTTGAGACCGATATTAAGAGAACTTGATATTTATGAGATGCATGATGATGCTATGATTATGATGAGACTCATGGAGGCTTTAGAGACCGTGTAGGGTTATTTGAGATGTTCGTATGATTGATTGATTGAGATAATTATGATGCTTTGTATGCTTGTTTAAATAGATTATGATATTCAATAGAATTGTGTAATGTATGAATAATGGTAATATTTAAATAAATGATTATGAAGCTGATGATTAATATTAATTGAATGAATACGTTAGTAATAAACCCTAATAACTTTTATAAGCTTTAGGGACTGAATAAGCGTTGTAATATCGTAATTTCAAGGAAATGGTATGAACTCGTGAAAAGGATATCAGTACGAGTTTTGGCTGTACCAGTATGCGCTTAGGGTTCGTATCGGTACGGGTTAACCTATACCGGTAATTGAGGAAATATAAGATTTTTAGCAAATAATATCTGTATTGGTATGCGTATGATGTACCGGTACTCAGAGTATCGCATCGATACTAGTGTTTAAGTATCGGTACCCACTAAACAAAATAAATCATAATGTTAATAAAAGATGGAAATTTACGTGAGATAATAATGAGATAATATGGGTTAATAAAAATAATAAATGAGGATGATTAATGTTGGGTGGCTTTTTTGTAATAGTAAATCATAGGGACCCTTGGTGGATCGTATGTTGTGACGTGTCAAGTATTGGCACTTGTGTGGTTGAGTCATCATTGGTTGATGAAATCTGGATATCCAATGAGAGATTGAGTGTGTTGCAACACCATGGTTGAAGACTTTCGAATGTAGGATCCCTATGCTTTGTAGACATGAGCCTAATTCGAATATGCTTGATGAGAGATCCCGAGCATAGATGTAGGATTCCGATGCTATGTGGATACGAGCCCCATCCCTACGAGTATAGGATCTTGATGCTGTGTGGACGCGGGTGTCACTCAATGTTTGTGGTATGACTTGTGTGCTTTCGCTCGGATGATCTGGTGAGATCCTAAGTATGGTTGGGCCTTGTAGGCCATGTATGATGATTGCAGATTGCTATAATGAGAGTATGTGTTTAGGTGACTAGTGGTAGCGCCATGTGCTTATTTATCTTTCCTTATTGCTCGTACTAGCTTGCATGCGTATGTTTATGATTAACATGAAGTATAGTAGAGTAGATGTGTACCACTGAGCTTTGCAAGCTTAGCGCTCGGAATCGTTGTTTTTGTGCGTAGGTTGATAGTTAAATTGTTGGATTGAGGAGCATTATTAGTACGAGATTTTAACATGTGAAGGCTTTTAGAGTGCGATACTTGTATTTAGTGGGCTATGTATTCATAGGACCTTACGTGGTTGAGTATGTAAATCTTTCTTTTAAAATTGTATTAAATCAAATTAAATGTTTAAATGTTTAGATAAATGTGAAGCTCATTTGTAACAGTTTAAATTGTTTATCTATGTTTTCAATTGTTGGATTTAATTATTTTGGAAAACAACTTGTTTGAGTTAAACCATTTTGAGGAATTTCATAGATTTGGTTTGAGCTTGAGGCCTAAATTGTGACATCTAGGTTGGGGGTGTTACAATAGTGGTATTAGAGCTTAGGTTTAGCCGGTTTTAGGAAACCCCTGAGGTGGTATAGATGTTTTAGTAAGGTGTCTAGTGAATACAAACCCTTAAATTAAGTTTGCACTCCTTAAGATTAGAATCCTGATGGCGCATCCAATGTTGCGACGATAAAATAGTTACGATCGTGGCCGAGAGGGCCGAGTTAAGTGTTGAGCCGCTTATGAGAGCGTTTTTGAGGGCAGAGTCACCCTAGATTGTTGAGATACGAGTTAGTTGAATGATATTGAAATCGAGGATGTGTCATTCTCCCACCATTTAAATGGTGTATTCGTTGCATGTTGTGGTCCGGAGCCTTCGAATACGTTATGAGAGTTTGTGGCAAGAAATCTTTATCGTTATGCATGAATAGCAGTTGTGTTGCGAGTATAGATAATCCGCTCACGAAATTGATTAGTGGATGCACGTTGGTTGGATGACCCATTGTTCGCTTAAAAAAAGTCTTGCTGATACTTAGAGAGTATCATCGCCCTTCTCAGAGGCATTTCTCGAAGATAATGGATTCGAGATCTACTAGTTCGTTAGAGTGTGGCCGAAGTTAGGCGTTCAACATGTTTGATAGAGTTATCTTCTTGAGAGTTGTGACTTGGAAGTTGGTTTGGTTAAATAAGTGCGACGCTAGCCTGTAATGTTGAGAGTTGTACTCGAGGCCTTGAGACCTCGAGGGAACTCAACCCTTGGTAATGTGAATGTTAAACCGTTGCCCTTCTACCGTGATCTTTGTAGTGGTTGTTTAGAGAATGGCACAATGAGGTTGTGAGACATGTTTGACAGATATCAATGCGTGTAGTTCAACGCTCAAGAGCTTTCGGAATGTTAGAGTGCTTGTTTATGCTTCTCGGAGGAGTCATATGGACTTCCTTCTTGTCAATGATACAAGTGGATGTTAAGGTAGGACTGTGTTGGAAGTCGGTGCCCATTACCCTTGTCAGAGGACCCTGACCCAATAGTTAGAGTTAGAGATTTAGTTGCGAATGTGCAACTTGAACGAGGTTTCTTTTGTTTAAGTGTTTTGTCAAAAGGCGAACCAGACTTGTCCGCTAATAAGTTGATTCATTGAAGTGATGCTTAAACCGTCGATAGTTTGTCATGTGACAATGAAAGACTGTTACGTGTCTCCTTAGGTGGATGACTCGTAAGAGCGCATCATGGTAACGCTTGATGTTTGAGGTGTTTCAGAGATGATAGAGTGTGGGCCACCTTATCATCTCTCAGATATAAGTTTGATGCTTTGCGTGACACTTGTGAATGCATAAGGAATATGAGAAGATGAACGTTGACAAGATAATTACCATAATGACTTTGTGTGTGTGGAAATGATTAGTTACCATGTAATCAGTCAAGGAAACAATGGTTTGAGACTGCGTAAATGCTTTTGATTTGTATCACAATTCCTTGAGGCAAGTCGAGAAACATTGGTGGAGACCCGAGCTGTGTAAGACCGTTTTGTTGTGATAGTGGTGCCAAATCGATTAAATTCGAGTAAGATTTTGAGATCTTTAAAGATGTTTTGTTGTTTTGTCAGGAATGTATTTTTGTGCAAGAAGAGGAAAATGGTGTGCCTACCCAACCGTGTGAGTTTTGGGTGTTTGATCTTTAAGGAAATTGAGATTGAGACAACAACATGAGTTGAAGTAATTAAGAGTTGTTGATCGATCACCACCTAAGTAAAGTGAATTTGATAAGTGATGGATTGTACGAAGTTAGTTCAGGTTATAGTATCATGCTGCCCATGTAGGGCGGTCAAGGATTTACAACGATGTTGTGTGAGGGAGTACCAATACCAACTTTATGCAGTACTAGTACTTGTTTCTTTCGGTGCCGGTATTGATCGACCAGTGCCGATACCCGTGTGGTTTAATTGTTAAGCTTCATGTTAATGATTAGTTAGTTTTGAAAGCCGTGAGAAGTATCAGTTGCTTCGATATTCTTTAATGGAAATTAATTAGGTGACTGTGGGCATTGTAAAGGAATTGTGAGTCCACAGTTTTGTTGGTATTACTTTGGGTAATGATATAGTCCTTGGTGGGTACTGTTTGATATTTTTGGCAAATGTGAGACCCACATAGAAAGTCTGCTTGGTTTGTTTGTGGGTTTGGTTGTACGACAATACGGTGTGTACATGCTATCTATTGGTACGAGATTCACGGTTTGTGATGGAACCTTATCCCTCGGTGGGATCTCACGTCATGACAGATTCTAGTGAGGGTGCAATGACGTGTTTTCTAAACATGTGATAGTTTAGAGTTTAAGACTCTTGCGTGAGCTGAGTTTTTGGGAGTTGATTTAATTATCGATATGAGTTATCATGCTGAGTTTAATGTAAGTGTTTGAGGCATGTTGAGATGTCGTTTGTTTTTAGAAGTCTTGCATCAAGCAAGCAATGTTTTAGTTTTAGGATGCCATCAGAGTTAGAGTCTTCTTTAAGAAGTCATCACGAGAGGAATCGTTTCGTCTTGGATACATTGGTTGTTTAACCTCTGTTCTTTTTAGATTGTACGTTGTGGAAAAATTTTGTGTGAAACAATCTTTTGGGTTTTTCAGTATGAGTTTCTTGATGACACGTTTGTGTGACGTTTGGTCAAGGCACCGTTGGGTTTCTTCCATGGCTTTGGTTATGCACCAAATAGTGATGGATCTTTTTTAAGGAAGTGATTAGTTGTTTTGGGTTGTACCAAGCGAGGATGGATTTCTTTTAAGAGAAATAATTAGTCGCGATTATGATTGTATTGTTCGAAGACAATGATTATGTTTGTATCGTGTGAGAACGTTGGAGAGTTATAAAAGTATTAACATATTCTTTGGTTTACCGGTATAAATTTTGAGGATGAAATTTCTTTTAAAATTGAGAGAGTTGTAACGACCTGAATTTTGAGCTTTGCAAAATTGGGCATCGAACCCAATTTATTTAGGCTTAGTGGAAAAATGAGAAGAATGTGGTGTTGGGATTTTATTTAAATTGTTATCATCTTTTATTAAGATGAGAGATGTTTGAAATTTAAATAGGGGAGAAAAGAATTATAAGGGGGATGATGATTTGATGAGGAGAGAGAGAAGAAGAAGAGAAATGAGATATTTTAGGAAGAGATAGAAAAAAAGGGAAAAGTTGAGAGAGGTGATTCAAATTTTGATCTATGGAGATTCGACTGTCCGTTGTTGACACCTTCACTACCATTGTGTTTATTTCGTCGAGATGAATTTGCCAATACTAGCGGCATCACCATCGAAGTCGTCGTCGAATGGGTGAAAGAGAAGAAGTTTTGAGTTTTCCAATTGAGGAGGTTAGAGTGCTCATATCAAAAAATAGAGGCCACCACCGTGATTAGAGGCTGAAGAATAGTTGATCTAGGCGTCGATCGCCGTTATTCGGCCACCGAAAGCCACCGTACGTGCCATACGTGTCATCGCCTATGCGTGGGCGATGTTCGACCGAGCTGGGCTATTATAACCAGTCGGCTGGCTGAGCTGACCCAAGCCGCAGGCCGAGCCAGTCCAGTAAGCCTACCTTTAAGTTGAGCCGAGTCGCAACGTCGTTGACCGTCTTTGTGCCTCCGTTGACCGTTGACTTTTTCCAGTGGTTTCTCAACGTTTCAGAGCCAATTGCACAATCTGTTTTGCCAAATTGAATAGGTGATGCATGAATTAATGTAGTTTTGTATTATTTGATATACGAGGATTATTTAGGATCGAATATTGGGTTATGTGGAATATTTGGAAAGATTGAATGAAGATTTTAACAATATCAGCTTAAGGTTAGTACACCTCGAACTTCTATTGCTTCATGAGCACCATAAGCGTAATTGCCTTGCTTGTTAGTAGTTGCAAAATAGGTTGATGATAAATAATCATGTGTTGAGACTGGTATTATGAGAACTTGATATTTATGAGATGAATGATGATGCTATGATTATGATGGGACCCATGGAGGCTTAAGAGACCATGTAAGGTTGTTTGAGATGCTTATATGATTAATTTTTGATTGTTTGATTGATTCAGATAATTGTGATGCTTTTTATGCTTGTTCGAATAGATTATGGTATTCGATGGAATTGTGAATGAATGAATACTGGAAATATTCGAATAAATGATTATGAAGCCAATAATTAATATTAATTGAATGAATGTGTTAGTAACAAACCCTAATGACTTTCATAAGCTTTAAGGATTGAATACATGTTGTAATATCGTAATTTTAAGGAAACTGTACGAACCCGTGAGTAGGGTATCGGTACGAGATTTGGCCGTATCAATACACAATTAGGGTTCGTATCGGTACGGCTTAACCCATACCGGTAATTAAGGAAATCTAGGATTTCCAGTAAGTAATATCTGTATTGGTACGCGTATGAGTACCAGTACCCGGAGTATAAAATTGATACTCGTGTTCAAGTATCGGTCCCCACTAAACGGAATAAATCATAATGCTAATAAAATATTGAAGTTTACGTGGGATGATAATGAGATAATATGGGTTAATAAAGATAATAAATAAGGATAATTAATGTATACTTCAATAATGAGTAATAACTTGGTAAATGTTGGGTGACTTGTTGTAATAGTAAACCATAGGGACCCTTGGTGGATCGGGTGTTGTGACGTTCCAAGTATGAGCACTTGTATGGTTGAGTCACCGTTGGTTGATAGGATCTGGATACCCAGTGAGAGTTTGAGTACGTTGCAACAGCATGGTTGAAGACCTTTGAATGTAAGATCCTGATGTTGTGCGGATGTGGGCCTTATTTGAAGATGTTTGATGAGAGATCCCAAGCATGGATGTAGGATCCTGATGCAGTGTGGACGCAGGCCTTACTCAGAGTGTAGGATCCTGATGTTGTGTGGACGCGAGCCTTACTCGGAGTATAGGATCCCAATGTTGTGTGGACGTGGGCCTTACTCAGAGTGTACGATCCTGATGCTGTGTGGACGTGGGCATCACTTCATGTTTGTGGTATGACTTGTGTGCTTTTACTCGGATGATCTGGTGAGATCCCGAATATGGTTGAGCCTTGTGGGCCATGTTTGATGATTGTTATGATGAGAGTATGTATTTAGGCGACTAGTGGTAGCGCCATGTGTTTGTTTATCTGTCCTTATTGCTCGTACTAGCTTGCATGCTTATGTGTATGATTAGCATGAAGTATAGTAGAGTAGATGTGTACCACTGAGCTTTGTAAGCTCAGCGCTCGAAATCGTTATTTTCGTGCGTAGGTTGATCATCGAATCGTGGAATCGATGAGCACTATCAGTACGTGATTTCAACATGTGGAGACTTTTAGAGTACGATACTTGTGTTTAGTGGGTTATGTATTCATAGAACCTTACCTGGTTGAGTATGTAAATCTTTCTTTTAAAATTGTATCAAATCAAATCAAATCAAATGTTTAAATATTTTAAATAAATGTGGAACTTTTTTATAACGGTTTAAATTGTTTATCTATATTTTCAACTGTTGGATTTAATTGTTTTGGAAAATAACTTGTTTGAGCTAAACACATTTTGAGGAATTTCATGGTTTTGGTTTGGGCTTGAGACCCAAATTGCGACATCCGGGTCGGGGTGTTACAAAATGCTTCCACCCTAGTGCATGGTATAATTACCCTAAAATAAAATAAAAACTACCACTACACAAACTACAAACTGTATTGTTTAGATAATTTCTTGAGTTATAACCGACCGAATTATTTGTGGGGTAATTATTCTATGCACAAACGTTTGTGGAAATTTTGTTTATACAAGCGCTTTAATTTTAAGGTTTAAGGACTTTATTTAAGATTTAAGGTTTAGGAGTTTGAGTGTAGTAGTTTTGAATTTATGGGCTATTTATAAAATTTTAGGTCTACGGTTAAAAGTTTGAGTTTATAAGTTAAATCCTAAATCCCTAACCATATTACCCTTAAACTTAAAACATAAACCTTAATCCTAAACCCTAAATTTTAACCCTTACACTAAAACCCATAAACTCTAAACCATAAATTGAAACTGTAAACTCTAAAATGAAGGCGCTTGTAGAAATAAAAAGTTTTCATCGCATATGTATGAGATAATAATCCTAGTTTGGTGTGAGCAAAACTCTAAAAATAACCTTTTAATTAGAGGTGGCAAACGGGTCGTTCGGTTCGGTTTCGGTTCGGATTGTTTCGGTTCAGTTCGTTTCAGGTTTGTTTGTATTCGGTTTAGTTTCGGATTGGATCGGTTCGGGTCTGGTTCGGATTTTAGTTCGGTTCTATGATGATTTGGGTCAATTCGGGTATCGGATCAGTGATTTGGGTTAATATCAGATTGATTGTTTTAGGGTCGGGTTAATATCGGATCAAACATTTTCGGGTCGGGTCGATATCGGGTCGTTCAGATCGGATCGGGTCGGGTCGATATTGGGTCGTTCGGATCGGATCGGGTCGGGTCAATCTTTAAATTTTTGGTCCAATTCGTTTTGAGTTGGACTTGGGTGTGAATCTAATCGTGTATATTATATAAAGAATTAATCATATATTCTTGTAAAAACATGTCTTTTTTATTTGTTAATATTATCATTTAGGTTTAGTTCCAATCATTCAATGTTTCAAAATCAACCATCATTGTATTAATCATTTAACCTAAACCTAACGAATCCCGATCCAATCCTATAACTATATTTTTTTAATTTCATATTCAATGTTGGTTTTTAGTACGATTTTTTTTTATATTTTCAAAATACACATAAAAAAGAGAGATAATTTTATGGGCATGAAATCAAACCTTAGACCATGATTGCACATATGATGAGCATTTTGAAATATTATCTAAAAATTTGACTCGAGTATATGTGTATATATATTATCAAATTTGACTAGAATATGTATCTTAGGATTTTACTTTTCCCTCCTACTTTTTCCTCCTTTTTTCTTGGCCCCTCCTACTTCCCTCATTTCTTTTCAATTTGACTAGAATATGTATATTATGATTTTACTTTTCCCTCATACTTTTTATCAAATGTGGTGATTAATTAGTACTGTTATAATACAAAAAATAATAAAACATATATTATTTCGGGTTAAAATCGGGTTGATGTTTGGTTTAGATCAGTTTTGAGCAAATTAATTTCGGGTTACTTTCGGTTCAGGTGAAAATCGGTTTGGGTGAAAATCAGTTTGGGTCAAATCGGTTATGGGTCAATATCGGTTCTTCTAGAATTTGGATCGATTTCGGTTTCGGTTCGGTTCATTTCGGGTTTCGGGTCACGTTTGGGTCATCTTGTTCGGATCCATATCGAGTCTAGGTTCGGGTAAATTGGTTCGATTTTTGGTTCTCGGGTCAAGTTTGCCAGGTCTACTTTTAATTTCAACTAATTTATGGTGTTCAAGTTCACTTGAATTTTTGGTTCAAATTTTCTTGTTTCTTCAATTTCTCCTCTGTTTTAAGTCCACTTTTGACCAATTTGAACCACATGATCCTCAATCATTGTAAAATACTCATTTAAATTCAATTCCTTTTTTGACAACAATTTTATATGTTTACAATTTAATCTCTCAACTTAGTATTTTTTTTCAATTTGATCCCCGAACAATCACTTTCTTTTTTCCGATTCATCCCATTTTATACTTTAGCCTCAGAATCCTCTCTTTAAAAATAACATCATAAATATATTATAAAATCTTATATATATATTTGATTTATTAAATAATATTACAAAATTTACTTATACATGTAAAAATGAATATGGAAAAATTTACATGTATATCGAACAAAAATTCTAACAAAAAAGAAAGTCGTTTAAATTGGAGTCAGTCAGTACCATAACATTATAAATATTTACATTTAAATCTGAACAAAAATTCGAACAATTACATTAGATTCAACTTGACTCGAGAAAATTTAAATAAAGTTTGAATGATAAGATGGTACTCATAAACTCAACTAACTCGATTTTTTTACTCTACTTGATCGAGGACCTTCCCCTGTGAACTACACCTGTGTACCAACAATTTGTTTCTTTTGATTTCACCTTTTTCCTGATGTTTGGGAATGAGAAACTTGTGCAGAATCTACCATGTGTTTTCAAACATATCTAGCCCCGTGACAGTTGGTATCAGAGCCAAAAGGCGGTAGCTGATAGTTGGTATCAGAGACGAGCGGTGGTAGCTGGTTGCTGGTAGCCAGGTTCCGTGACAGTAGGCATCGGAGCAAAGTTCTGCTGACAGTTGGTGTCAGAGTTGAGCGGTGATAAGTTGTTATCAAAGACGGTAGCGGGTTCCGTGACAGTAGGCATCGGAGTGAAGTCTTGCTGATAGTTGATATCAGAAAGAGCCGTGAGAGTTGGTAACAGAGAGAGCCACGAGAGGTGGAATCGGAGAAGTGCCGTGATAAGCGCTATCCGAGCGAGTCGAGGAAGGGACTTGCGTTCGAGCCAGCTCGCAGTTGCAGTCAAGCGTGGTGATGACTTATGTTCAAGCCAACTTGCAGGTGTAGTCAAGTGTGGTGGGTTCCAGCTTGTAGTTGCAGATAAGCGTGGTGGTGGTTTTGCGTTGAGTTAGTCGAAGTGATCGGGGATCGGACTAGTTCGTGGCAAAGTGTTGATTGAGATGGCACCAAAGAAGAAGACAGACGACAATGGACGATGTAAGAAAGACACCGAACGAATTTGACGAGAGGAGCAAACGTCTTGAAAATAAGGTACAATCGAATCTTGAATTCATAACAAATTGTGGAGGCTTGGGTCGATAAACTCTTGGACTTCAAGAAGGAGGCCGAGGTGGTGTTTGAAGAGCTAGAGCCGATGAAACCTTGAGAAGCTGGGTTCGTTGGATATTGAGATGTTAGAGTCTGTAGAAGGGATCCGGGAGGATGTTCAATTGGCTCTTAATGAATTGGATGTGAAGGTGTCTGAGCGTGGCGATTCCTTAGAGGCTGCAGTGGAAACTCTAAGAGAAGAGGCCAAAAAGACCCGGAGTGTTGTGGAGTCACGTCTTGAAAAGTTAGAGTCCATGGAGGGCAAGTTCAATGACGAGACGCAACGCATCCTCAACGAATTGGAGGTAGTTCGAGAGAGTTGTGCTTGTGAAGCCAAGATGGTGGATTTGCAAAAAGCGGAGAGTTCTTCCAAGGAGGAAACCGTGAAGGAAATCCAAGAAGTTCTCAACTCAATGTACGAGAAGTTGAACCAACAAGATAATTCCCTTCAAGATGCAGTGGAGGCAATGAAGGTGGAATTGGAGTCGTTGGGAAAGAGGGTTTGTAGACTTGAGAAATCCGAGGAGGAGGCCAAGCAGACCCAAGGTGTTTTCGAGTCCCGTCTTGACGAGGTAGAGTCCATAGATGACCAGTTCAAGGACGAGACACGAGAAGTTCTCAACAAGTTGGTGACTGTTCGAGGGAGTAATGCGAGTGAAGGCGAGATAGAAGCTTTGCGAAAAGAAGTGGATGAGCTCAAGAGGGAGCTGCTCAGTTGCAAGACGGCAATGAGCGAATGTGATGCGCTCAAGACCTTCTTAGAGGGATTTAGACCGGGGGCGAAGCTCGCAGAGAGCGAGGAGATGCCCGAGAGACTTTCGTGAGGCTTTCGTTGTTGCCGAACCTCCGACCGAGCCCGTAGAATGCAAGCAGGCGAGTGTTGAGTCAACCATGCCCAGTTCGAGAGACAAGGGGAATGGTGAGGCTAAGTCCGTACCAGAAAAGAAGGGGAGCAAGAAGTTGAAGTGCTACTTTTGTGATGGTCCTCATTTGATAAGGGGATGTCCCGAGAAGAACCGCCTAGCTGCCATGGTGAAGACAGCAGACGAGTCGAAGGGAGAAGTAGCGAGACTTGGGGCGATTGCGAGGGTCAATGCCGCCAAGCAAAGGGAGAGCCGTGGTTCGACTACGAGTGCCAAAGTAGTCCAGCCAGCGATGAGACTTGGGGCGATTGTGAGTGTCAATGCCGCCAAGCGAAATGAGAACCGTGGTTCGACTACGAGTGCCAAAGTAGTTCAGCCAGTGGTGAGACTTGGTGCGATAGCAAGTGAGGAAGCTGTCAAGCCGAGGGTAAAGACGAGGCAATTGAGGTGTTACCGATGTAAGGGACCTCATAAGTTGCGGAGATGCCCGTTTCGAGCCAAGTGGTCCGAGGGACAGGACAAGGCCAAGAGTAAAGAGCCTGTGAAACTTGGTTCCGAGTTATCTAGTTCTGCCAAGGTAAGCGGAGACCATGAGCAGAATGGGTTGAAGATGTCTGGGAAGGCTGGGAAAGAGCTTGCCGAGGATGTTCGGGGAAAGAGCATCGCTTTTGAGACCAGTACAGTGTCGAAGGGGGCTGAGCCGTCGAGGGACATAGAAACCGTTAAGATGCCGCCTATGGGCAAGGTGGGAAAGAAGCAAAGGACTTCGAGGAAGAAGTGCCGACGCAAGTTGAAGCAACTAGAGTGTTACCAGTGTAAGGGGCCTCACAAATTGCGAGATTGCCTGGATCGAGTCAAGCCATCCAAGGAGTTGGATGAGCCCGAAGAGAGCGAGGCTGCATCGCTTGATCCGATAATGTCAATTTCTGCCAAGGCCAAGAGGGACCGGAAGCAGAAAGGGGTGACCATGTCCGAGAAGGCTACTGAGGAGCTTGCCGAGGATGTTCGGGGAAAGAGCATCGCTTTTGAGACCATTGCAGAGTCGAAGGGGGCCAAGCCGTTAGGGGACATAGTAACCGTGGAGACACCACCAAATGGCAAGGTGGGAAACGAGCGACGAACTTCAGGTAGGAAGTGTCGACGCAAGAGAAAGCACCGAACTTCAAGGAAGAAGGATCGATGCAAGAGAGCACCAAACTTCAAGTCGGGCGGGCGGGTGCAACGAAGCGGCGGACTTGGAGAAGAAGTGCCGATGCAGAGTAAGCGCAACGGACTTTGTGGCGAAAGTGCGATGCATGCAAAGAACTTCGATGAAGAAGGTTCAATGCGAGGGGGCCGACTTCAAGGAGAAAGAAGGGCTGACCCATTTTAGAGTAAATGTGACCGAGGAAAAGGTACATCTCAAACACATTCCTAGTGTTTTTGGTTTTGATTTGCCGTTGTTGATGAGCGTAGGTCAAGTACGACCTAGTCTTGATCTTGGGGGAAAAAGATTGGAAGAGACCTTTCGAGTTCAAAGGGCAAGCGAGAGTTGTCGACGAACTGAGTTCATCTGTTCAATGTTGTGACGACTTCCAAGTCTTTGCCGCAGACCAAGTGGGTCGAGCCGAGGTAAATCGAGTTTGTGGGAGAGTGCTCCTACAAGGAGATGTATCAAGAGGCGTGCTAGCACGCGATGTTCAACGACGATTTGAGGCGAGACGAGCAGTTCATATGGGGGAATTGCACGGCCGAGGCATCGACGAGTAATCAAGTTGACCACCCCGATCGTTGAGTGCAGCGACGAGGGCGTCGCTAAGTCAAGTGGGGGAGATTGTCACGGACCAACTTTTTGGACCGAGACATTAGCGCGAGCAACAAATAGGGAGGTTGTGCGCAATGCAACGGGCGTGTCAAATGTGGCCCAACACTCGGAGAATGGCGAGGACCATACCTTTGGGACCGAGGCGTTAGCGCAAGAACCAGCTAAAGAGGGTTTGCGCGGTGTAACGAGCTTGCCAAGATCATTAGACTTGGCCCAGCACTTGGAGGAAGGCGTGGACCGAACCTTTGGGACCGAGGCATTGGCGCAAGAATCAGCCAAAGAGAGTTTACGCGGTGGAACGGGCTTGCCAAGACCATCACACTTGGCCCGGCACTTGAAGAATGCTAAAGAGCCCGCAAGCCCACAAGACTTAGCCAAATCCATGGAGGATTCAGGAGGGTAATTTGGTCAAAGCATTATCCATTTATTTGAATATAATGTATAGATAATGTTTGTGATAATTAGAGATTTGAATTTGAGATTTGATCAGATAAGATAAGATAAGATCAATCTCGACCGTCGATGTAATTTAAACTGAGCCGTTGGATGTAGGGGAGTTCAACTATAAATAGAGGCTCCCTCCTCACTTGTAAATCACTTCATTCATTCAGTTCACTTCACTTGAGTAATACAAGAAGCATTTACTCTAAAACTCTTTCTATTGTTCTTTGTTGTTCTTGAGTGTTCTTCGTTGTTCTAGCTGCCAATCTCTTTCTGTTGTTCTTTGATTAGCTTTCGCTTAGAACGATCTTTCGTTCGAGGGCTTCGAGGAGTGTTCGATCTTCCGGAGCGAGAATCCTGGTTGAGTTAGGTGTTTGTCGAGAGATCTTCACCTAAGACCGTGTCAAGGTACTTCAGGGTGACTTAGTTGACGTTTCAACCAAGAAAGCGACTAAGGTCCGGCACGATTCGTCTGGCAAAGGTATAGCCCCGCGACACAAGTGGTGTCAGTGACGAGATCCATCGAGACCTGGAGTGCTGGTCGAAGCCGTTGTCGAGCAGGAGTACTCACAAGGCTGGTTGAAGGCTGACTTAGGCGTATGAATCGACTGATTTGCGTCGAAAGCGTCTAAGGCCGCACGGATCAGCTAGAGTCAAAATCTAGCCCCGTGACAATTGTGTTTAATTGTTGTGGTCTCCTCGGCGTAGACTCTGATTTTTATCGGGGCCCATTACAGCTATTGAAAATCCCAAATCAGTAAATCATTTACCCATATCCATTCACATTACAATCGAACCCAAACCCACATCCTAAACCTTGATGGCTGATGCCTTTATTCACTAAACCCAAGCCACCAACTCTTTGAGCTTCCATTAGTATTCCAAAACATTCTATTGACACGTGGCACCATTAGATGCTCGTCATGTCAACATCTCAATATTTGGACCGTTGATCTTTTACTCTTCACGAGCGATCATTATCTTCTTCTCAAAAGACATGTCTGATAGAATGTATATTGCCACTGTTTTTATATCTCAAGCTTATCCCCCTTTTTCTTTTCCGATGTAAGATTAGTGTCCATCATTTATCTCAAATGTGACATTCTTCTCCACTCAATCTCGTGACGACCTGGTCACATGCCATCTTTATAGTTGTTCACCCTGACTATCCTACCTACTAGGGCACTCGACGTGAAATCAGAAAGTTAAGGAGTCTCTCTTATACTACTTGTCACGAGGTCATTATCCTCTTCTTAAAATACATGTCTAATAGGATATGCAACACCACTACTTTTATATCCCAAGCCATCTCCTTTCTTTTCCTTTCCTATGGGGACTAATGCCCTGGCCAGGCTAACATTCTACTTGGCTAGGATTGGGCACGTCCTAGAATCTTTCGCCAGCTACCCCTATCACGTCAGTAGTTACCAATAACCTCAGCAACATGACTATTGGTCCCCCACACGATATTCGTGCACCCTATGCTACCAGGTGTTGCTGTATCAAAGGCTCGTGTTGGTCCCCTCTCTTGGTAGCCATCCACGCCAGCACGCAAGACTACAACGTCCCGCCGATGTGAGGCTTTAGGCCATCAGGTGTTACCTCGCCATGTTAAATACAAACAATGAGCAGATGAAAAAGGTGGTGATAAAATTTTTACGAGGAATACACACACAAAGAAGGCGTTCATAGAGGAAAACACGAATCCCTACAAAAATATGAAAAAAGGAACCTAAAACACGCAAGAAAACCTTACCCTTTTGGCTATCAGAGTGTCTCTAAGAAGATCCTTGACAATCGATAAGCGCGAAAGGAGAAAGGCTAAAACATACATCAAGAGCAACGCCAACGGAAAGTGGGAATGATGACGACAAAGGTAGATTTCTGAGAGTTGTTCGTGTAGATCTATGGGACTTGAGGACGTGTCGGGTTAAGTGGGCTTAAGATATGAGTTTAGGTAGATGAAAGGATTATTTAGGTTCTCTCCGACCATCGAAGGTGGTGTCAGAGGTGGACTGATATCGATGTACATAAGTCAGCATGACATAGTTTGATCGGTTTCTTGGGTCAATGAGGAATGAAGGCAAAGAGAATAAAAGGAGAAAAAATCTGAAGAAAAAAAAAAGAAGACAATGAGAAAAATGATAAAGAAAAATTTGAGGTTTTATAGGGTCTGTAAAATGGTGTTGTTTAGAGTTCGATCCGAGATACCGCATTTGGGTCACATAAGCGACTCAAAAATACAAACACGATTAAATTAAATTCTTTTTGTTAAATCAATAAAATTAAAAAACCGAGCTCAGAACCGAAATCAAAATTCAGACTAAACAACTTTGACATACTGACAAGGTATAGTGACCTACATGCCCGTCTAGATATACAAGTACCATACTCCGCAATTAATGTTGCTGGAACTCTCAGATCCATTGTTAATATCTCATACTATGCTCAATCTATTGACTTGTGAAGACTAATAATTTTAGTGAGCTTGGGAGCCATGCAATGCAAAAATAAATGAAGCATAAATACTATGCAAAATAAATTAAACCATCCAAACCGTAAAGGGCATAACCAAACTCGAGTCAACCGACTCAAATATCCTAAACATACAAAATATCAAAAAGTAATACATACCTGAATCGCAAGTATGATCACTAAATGCCTGAATCATAAGCAGAATATAATAACGCTAAATGCTCATGAGCCATCATCGGTATACTGGAATAGAAAATATATAAGCCCTTGCCGTTGCTCGACATTGAAACGAATCGAGTTTGCACATACATCATACATTCAAATACGAAAATACCGAATAACATAGCTATTCACTCAAAACTATAAAAAATGCAGAACTTACCAAATCGATCATATACCGAAACTCAGAACCTTAGAATTTACCAAGTCTATCATATCGAGTTTCGGAATCACAAAACTTAACAAATCTCGAACGAGACCCACTCGAGTCAAACCATGACTGTCAAACCTTAATAAGGATCCTAAGATCCTAAGAACAATGATAAATAAAGTATGAGCTTTACTTACTCTCGAGGTACACTCAAAAGCAAAAAGGAATCGAAAGCACATTAGAAGAATATTAGAAAATGGGTTTTACAAAGGTAATTTAGAAATATATCTTCGCAAGGGTAATTTGGCGGACCATGGGTAATTTAGTCAACTTCACCACAAAGAGAATTTTTGTAATTAACACCCAATATTGGTATTTTGGTCAATTGCAAGCAAATGGCGTTTTAGTCTTTTTACCCCACGAGGGTATTTTGGTTATTTACAAGCAAAAAAGGCATTTTGGTCTTTTTACACAAATACAAAGATCTCAGTTTCAAAAAGGAAAACGAGCCTATTCAGAGGTTCAAATGTCAAAACAAATTATTCTAATCGTTGCAAACGCCTTCGATTTGGTTTGGAGGTCCTAACGGTCAAAATAGGGCATAAAAATAATTTCCAATATATGAGACTCAGATCAGAATAAAAATTACAAATTATTTCAGGAAAATGTTACTTAATTCCTTGAGCAAATTCCCAAAGGTCTAAACCATAATACACATCTAATCATACTTACGTCAGCCATTTATCGAACAAATGGATTTAATCATCCATACACCGATATCATGCAACAATTCATAATCTAAACGAGCATCCAAAACATATTTTATACAAATTCAAAGAGGTATTTAAATATTACCTCGACTTTGAGCTACAAAGGTCGGCATTTGAATTCTTCGATCTCTCTCGATCCGATATTAAACATCACATCATCCTCAGATTCAAAGCAACACAATTTACATTAGAAACAACACTTAAACGCAATAAACAAACTTAATCGAAAAGTCAAACACTGAAAAATTATCTTACCGAGTTTGAATTTGGTGAAACAGACTGTGGGATCAAACTTAGGATGTCAAAAAAGTCAATTCTCAGTCAAAGCCAAAGTTAAAGTCAGCACCCCGGTCAAAGTCAGTCAACAGATAACGGAGGTCAATGGTAAATGCTACTCGGTCAACGACTGGTCAAACGACTCCGCTCAAGGTTAACGATGACTTGCGGCTTAGTTGATCAGCTCGTTAGGCCTTAGATCGGCTCTACAAGCCAACCCAAACGGCTATCCCAATGACTAACCCAATAGTTGCTGAGTGCCTCAACCCCGCGACTAGAGCACGCGCATGCGGCAGCCCTTGCAGCGCGTGCAACAATGATTGTTGACCGGCCGACTCCATATCGACGTATCTGATAATGAGGAGTTCTTTTGTGCATTTGGTTCTCGACCTAGAGCAATTACAAACGAGCTTCATTGATTCTTTATTCTTTTCACCTTGACAAACAACGATGAGACAACCATGGTCGGACTCGTCTCAACAAGACGAAACTGATGGCGTTGGTAGTGTTAGCCACAAACGACTAACCAACGATGAAACTGAGTTGAAATCCCTCCCCTCTCTCCAACATTATTTCTTTCTCTCTCAAATTAATTTATGAATTTTACTCCCATCACACGCTAACTTTCATTCAAATATATTGCCAAATATAGAAAAATGGGTCAACTACATCGGTGATCCTTAAACTTTTCAAAAGTTCACACTTAACGCACCTAAGTTTCACCCATTTACAAATTGGTCATTCATTTCCTCAAATCAAGATTCAAAGTTCTGATTCCTTTCAATTTAGTCCCTAATTTAAATTAATAAATACCCAAATCAATTTACTAAAAACCCGGATACATGATCTGAATTGCTAAAATGAAATTTGGGTTGTTACAATTCTAATGACCCCCGACGATATGATAGTTGAAAAAGATGGCTCATGGTTGCTTCCCACAATCGAAGGCTCTAAACTGTAAGAAAAATAAAGGAATTGAGAGAAAAACACAACGGAGCAGCTTACCGTTAACAAAACAGAGGAAGGTGCATCAAAGTAAAGGATGAAAAGAGATTAAAAGGTTGCAGACGACGACAACAAGTCAAGACTAAGGGTTTGGTCAAACGGATGAGGGGAGTGTCTTGGTATAGGCAGTGATAACCACACATGGTGAATGGTGGCTCGTTGGGTTTCGATGAAAAATGAAAAAAATAATTAAAAGGGAAGATGATGAGTGTTTTGAGAGAGTGAATGAAAGAGATGGATAGAATGCGAGGGGAAGGGTCGATTGAAATGAAAAAATAGATTTAAATATCCAAAAGGGTAAATTGCAAAGTTAGGGTCCCAACTAATTTAGAGTTTACACTTGGCTCCAAAGCTTTTTATGCTTTACAAATTGATTCTCAAAATTTTGACGATGTTTAATTAAGCCATCGAATTTGATTTAATGCTCGATTTTATCCTCAAACTTTATAAAAAAATAGATATGTCCCTCTAAAAAGTAGGGTTTTTGAATTAAAATTACCCAAAATTTAGGGCTTGTAATTTGAGAAAATTTTGGGTTGTGACACTGGACCTACGTGGTGACCTGCCACGGGGAAAGAATCTATGTACAGAGCCATCTCAAACATTTTAGGGCCTTGAGTGAAAACACAAAATAGAAAACATGCTCGTATAGAAAGAAAAATATATTATATTACTTTGAAAAATTAATTTAATATTTCATTAATAAACCATTATTTTCATTTTTTGTTAGGAAAACACCTTAAATACAACTAAAACAATGAGAGACAGCCACTAACTCATAAGATTATCACTTAAAATTATAGAAGTTATGAAGGTAAAAGGTGAGGGCGAGAGCTTATGTTGCTCCCCTTCGAGAAGGCCCTGTTTTAGTACATGAGTTATTAGTAAATTAGTATATTTGATAATTTTTAACCACTTACTTTATTTAATTTGGACTAATTTTTACTCAAGTTTTTACTCATTTTTAATTTTAAGCTTAAATTTATATTAATTTTTTTATGTTAGGGCTTTTGGGGTTAGGTTTAAGGTTTTGTGATGTAGGGGTTTAGGTTTTAGTGGTTTTAGGGCTTAGGGGCTATGAGTAAAAAGGTTTATGTTTAGGGTTTATGGCTTAGGGGCTTAATGTTTAGGGTTTATATTTTAGTGTTTAGGATTTTGGGGTTTTGTTGTTTATGATATAGGGTTTAGTGGTTTAGGACCTAGTGGTTTTAGTGTTTATGTTTAGGGTTTATGGGTTCATGGCTTAGGGGTTTAGGGCTTAGTGTTTAGGGTTTATGTTTTAGTGTTTATAATTTAAGGTTTTTGTTGTTTATGAGTTAGGGTTTAGTGGTTTAGGGTTTAGGACTTAGTGGTTTTAGTGTTTATGTTTAGGGTTTATGGATTTATGGCTTAGAGCTTTAGGGCTTAGTGTTTTAGTGTTTAGGATTTAAGGTTTTTGTTGTTTATGAGTTAGGGTTTAATGGTTTAGTGGTTTTAGTGCTTATGTTTAATGTTTAGGGTTTAGGGTTGTTAGTAACTATAAACATGCACCGCCTTGAAGAACAAACAAGGCCACCTTGAAACTAGAACGAGACATGCAACGAGAGAGAACGGAAACAAAGGCTACGACGTAGCATAACAGTATAATAATTAATGGGGAATTATTATTGCATGTATACATATTACATTATATGTTTATTATATATGCATGGTTAGTGTAACTATAGATGGCGATAGGGTGTGTGATGTGTGCATGTATACTATAAGCCATGTATATGCATTAGTAAGTAATTATTCTTAGTGTATGTAAAGAGCTGTCACGCTCGAAACAACGATTTACATTGTAATCACTCATTTTTATCCGGTTTGTAAATGCATATATTAGTTTAATAAATATAATATTATGTGGATATTCACATTATTATCATGTGTGTTATTGTATGCATGTATGTTAGTATGTTACATTAATTAATGTTTGCATGTGTATTTACATTCCTTATGAGTGCATTTTGTACACTTATATGTGGATATTCATGATTATCATGTGTGTATGCATGTATGTTAGTATGTTACATTAATTAATGTATGTATTCACATGTTACACTTATATTATTATTATTATTATTATTATTATTATTATTATTATTATTGACTAATGTAAAATAAAATCTAAAATATAAAACCCAAATATTAATTAACAAAAACAATCCAATATATTACAAAAAAAACCAAAAAATATATATAACATGACCCATCGAGCCTAAAACCCCGAGCCCTATCGGACATCTAACCCTAATCATGTTTGGGATATTTTTGCACAATGATCCGGACCATTGGATCTAATGTTGATCCAACGGTCGTGATTGAAGGAAGATGCCCTTCTAGATGCCGCGTGAAGGCCACGCTAGGGCCGCCAGCTCCCACACACGCGCGTATGTCGCACGCCGCGAGACTCCTTGGATTCCCTAGAGGCCACGCGCGTCAAGATCGAGGGTAGCCTCGCGCATTTCAAGACTCGATCCAGGCCGTTCATTCCCCATGTAATCACAGCCATTGGATCGGATCTGATCCAACGGCCGTGAGTGAATCGGCCAAGATGATGATGCCATACTTTCTCTCAACGCCGCACCACTCCGCCGTACCACCAGTCCAACCACCAAACGTGCAAAAGAGGTAAAAGAACAGATTATCAGCAACCAAATCTCAAAAAGATAATTTTTTTAGATCTACCAAAAGGAAAAAATAGCATATATGTAATGAGGTCTACCCTCTTTTGTACCATTTTTTACCAGATCTAAAAATACACAAAAATTTCCAGAAAGGTAGCTTCTTCTTTCTTTTTTTTTGCATGTTCATTCGAACAAAAAATAATACCAAATACCTAAAAGAAAAAGGGGAAGAATATACCCTTTTCGACTTTTGGCCACCACCTTGTACGGTGGGTCGAGGTCGATCGCCGATGAACGGTCCCCACGCATCTATCTCTTTATCTTCTCCTTTACCCTAACCGCCGATCCTTCTTTGCATCGGTGATAAGCCCACTCCTAGGGTGAACCGGTAGAGAGGAGAGATGTCAGGGTTGTGAAAAGGAGGTTTTTTCTTTCAAGGGCTTCGGGTTTTTCAGATCTAGGCAAATCTGAGTGTTTTCCCTAAAGTCTAAGCGTATACTCGGGTTTTAGAGAGAGGGGAGAGTTTATTGAAACTGGTTTGGGTTCCGCCACCGACGGAGACGACATCGGAAATGAAATGGGTGAACGGCGATGTCGAGTTGTTGAGAGAAAATGAGGGAGGCTGAGTTTTTTTTTAGGTTTAGGTTTAATATTTTACCGGTTATAAAACAAATAATAACCTTTGGATAGTTAAATGGTTTAATTACATGAGGAGCCCTTTTTGTTTTTTCCCGCTTTTACTTTCGGCCCTGGCATAATTGCATTTTCAATCACTATTCTCTGTTACCGCATGCTTTTGCATCCCTTTTTTATTTCAAATTAGCATCTCCATTTCATTTTCATTCAATTCAACCCCGAAATTAAGTTGGATCAGATTTTAAATGGCATAAATACCTTCGAAGTCCTTCCGCGTTTCTATTTCTTGCACTTCGAGCTTGCCCCTTGGTTTATTTGCACCCCTGGTCCCCGCATGTTTATTCTATATTATAATTAGGTCCTAAATTAGGCTCTTTTCTTCTTTTGTTTTGAGTATTCTGGTTCTCTTTTTATTCAATTTCAGTCCTTTATTTTATGTCAAGTAATTGTGGTTATTTGTTTATTATTAGGTTTTAGGGTAACGATAATTTTGCTCTCAATGTTTTTATCTATGTTCTTGTATCATATTTATCTATGTTTTTATGTAATAGGTGTTTATCATGTGCTTTAGCGTTTAAGTTATTTCGTTCGTATTATGTACATATCTATTTTATATGTTACGTCTAGCTTCGTTCGAACACCTTGTTTATATATTTCTTCATGTGTTTTATGTATGTTGGTTGGCATGTTATGTGTTTATATTTGTATTTTTTATAATGAATGTATTATTACGCATTGTATATCTCGTAGTTTATTTGTTCATACCATATACTTTTCTTTAGTAAGTGATCATGTTTAGCGTATTTATTTATCATGTAGATTCGAATTCTAACACGTTTATCATGTTTTTGTATTCTGGGTTATATATTAAAAAATGGGTAAATTTTGTTATATATTAATATCATGACGTGTCATAATTTATGCATGTAAAGTGTACCTCATGATAAAGGTTTTAGTAGTGTATTTTTGTGGTATTGTTGACTTGTTAATTTCGTACCCTTTTTAGGTCTATGCCATGCATGTTATAGTTGTGGTTCATTTTAATGTGTTTAATCATGTTAAAACTAATTAGTCTAATTTTGGAAGCAAGCATTTTCTTGTTCATATTTTGTTTTATTTTGTTTTTATCATCATGAGATGTTATGTTCATGCATTTTAATTATTTTTGTTTTATATTATAGTATTTGGGTTTTAATGCCATGTCGATATGAATGTTTGTTTATGTTTTTATGTTTTCTAAGATCGCATAATGGTATAAAATTGTCAATGCGGTGCCCTTTTATCCGAGCGTAAACGGGGCCAGTATCAGGCGTAGTGATAGTGGTTGAGCGTTTACTCTCGGATAATGGGGCCCTTAAAATTTACTCGCAATTATAACCGAATTTTAAACTAATCGTCACTTTAATCCGGAAAGTCTAATATTAATAAAGCGGTAATTATTAAAGTTCCAATTTTGGGCGGTGTGGGGGTGCTAATCCTTCCCCATCCGTAACCGACTCCCGAACCCAATAATTTTTAAATCTCTGGTTTTATGGTGTCTGGCCCACCTAAGTGGCCGGTGGCGACTCCAATTTTTAAATAAAATGCGGGTTTTTTTAAACCCCACGGAATAAACATTTTATATCCGAAAAGTCACAAACACTTCGAAAACAAACGTTTTTAGCGAAAAGAGGACATCGCTACAGATGGCGACTCCGCTGGGGACAATTTTTTTGTTTTTTCAAAAACAAATGAGAGTCGAGCTTTTTAAATAATTACCGCTTTACTAATATTAAAAATTCCGGGTTAAAGTGACTATTAAATTAACATTCGGTTATAATCGCGCGTTTATTTTAACGCATTTAAAATATGACATATAAACCCATTTTTTAAGTTGGGGGAAAATGCTAATGCTTTCGTGGAGATATCGTTCTCCCGTATAGGCCTAGCAAGTACCTTCGGGGCTCGAGTACCTTATACTTTCGTGATGATATCGTTCCTTCGTATGGGTATAAGCGAATGGGTCCCCCTGAATTGAACCCGGTTGAAAGGAGCCTATAATGGGTGATGATCGGTGGCCTTGCTACTCTTAGTAGAGGACAGCGAGGACAATTCGGGTACCTCCTAGAACCAAAACTGCATATAGAGAACACATAGAAACCCACCCTGTTAGAGCCATGCGGATAACCTAGGTATCTTAGATGGAATGTAAATAGGATTGCCTTGTTTGCTTATCGCATTTAATTTGCCCTTTTATTACGTACTTATCATTTTTGTCCGGTACTGACTTGTTTTTCTTTTTGCTTTGTTTTTGCATATCATCGCATTCGCATTACACAGGGCATTGATTCCCGAGTGATTTCTCCCATAATGGAAGATTGTTCATGATGGACCAAAGGTTCTTTGACCTGAAGGAAGGGGGTCCAATTCCAGAGTTCCATCCCGAGACTAGACTAGGGACAGCCGAAGAAGAATCATTCAAGGACTCCAGAACAGTTTCGGTAAGCAGTGTCAATTCTGGGGACAAACAAGATGAAATACAAGAACTAAAGAAGCAGATGTCCGAGATGATGGACCAGATGAATGCTATGATGAAAGGCAAGCAACATGTCGAACTCAGAAAAGATTCGATCGAAGAGCAGAATGTTGAACAGAATGGTCAGAATATCGAAACAGACAACACCGTTAAATATGACAAATCGAATCCCTTTGTGATCAATCTCAAGAAGCAGACAAGTAGCATATTTGGGGTAGATACCAAGGGAACAGAGGCAAAACCAGGGGAAACTCGAGAATCTAATGACATCAGAAGGCATTATCCTACACCCATGAGATACACCGAGTTACTTCCGTTGCTTGTCGAAAGGAGCCTTATCACACCAGTGAAGTCTGTAGCAAGAAAACCTCCTTATCCGAAGGATTACAACAGTCGTGTCTGGTGCAGCTACCACATAGGCGATTCGAGTCATCACACTGAAAATTGTAGGGCCCTGAAGGACAGAGTTCGAAATCTTATTAGAATGAGAGTTTTGGGTTTCGAAGACGGACAACCCCGATTCGGCAGTGAGCCAGCCGTTGCCCGAGGGGCAAAGTCGAAGGAGGGTCAATACCCAGCCCAAGGTTCGAGTAACACAGAAGTGGGTCACTCAAGCGGGATAAAGTTAGGAGTCAAGAATAAAAGCGTCTCAGAAGATGAACTTGCACGCAAGTGCGGCCAGCTCGAGCATGAGAGGCACGATCTGAGCATGAAATTAAAGAATGTACAAGACAAGTACCAGAAGCTGCACTTTGAATTCAAGAGTTTCGGTCTGGGTGACACCGCGGAAGAGTGGGTCAATGGTATGATTCAGCTGAGGAACGGTTCAGAATGCTGGAAGTAGAAATGCAAGAATAGTAAGAATAAAGTCAGATCATTATCACAGAAGCTGGAAGAAGCTGAGGGCCAACGCGACATTCTCCAAAGTGAGTTGGAAAGCGGTCTGGACATGGAAGATATCCTGAAATCAAGTCTGCAGCAGGAAAGGAATGAATCACAAGCCTTTCAAATGGAAAACACAGCACTCAAAGAACAGATAGCGAGGCTTGAGACTGCTTTACGTACCAGTGAGATCCGTGCTGGGGCAATGACCGTTCAACTACAAAAGGCTGAGCAAACAATACGGGAGAAAGACCGGGACATGAAGATGGTTATGACTCAAGCCCGGCAAGCAGCTCAACATGTAGCAGATTTAGCCGATGCAAAGCAGCACAATAAGCGAATATGGATCCAGCGTTGGACCGCGAAGGAAAGCCGACAGGATCATTGAATGAGGTCAAGACATTAGGTGCCGTGGCTCACCGCTATCTATAAAACCCTAATACCGGATGTAATGAAACCTTTTGTCCGAATGAAAGATGTCCTATAGGGACAAATCACTTTCGAATCGATGCTTTATTGCATTCATGCATTGCATTTGCATAACGTCCTTTGCATTGTTTAATAATTTTATCATCGTATGACACTTCATCATTTAATACTTGGGGTTCGATGGCGAATTAGTTGGAAAATGGAACGAATTGAAGAGTCAAGGCTTGACCAATTAGAAGAAAAAAAATCGAAAAAGAGCTTAAGAAGAAAGAAAGATAAATGTTTTCAATACGAGGAACTCGCCTAGTCCCCGATTTGGTCATTCCTCCGAATTTCAAGGTTCCCAGATTTTGCTCAATATGACGGAACCAGCTGCACAAGATTCACCTAACCATGTTCAGAGAAAAATGGAAGGATACAAGAAGAATAAAGAATTATTGATCCACCATTTCCATGATAGCTTTGTGGGACCAGCAAATGAGTGTGGTATAACCGTTTGAACAGAAACCAAGTTAGGTCATGGGGTGACCTCACTAATGCTTTCTTGAGTCAATATAAATATGCTTTAGATTTAGCACCACGCCGCATTTTCTTCAGAATGAGAAAATGAGGCCAAATGAAAGCTTCAGGAATATGCATTAAGGTGGCGATGTTTGGCGACCCAAGTCCAACCTCCTATAGCGGAAGAAGAGTTGACTCCCTTGTTCCATGCAACGCTTCCTCTCCTTTTTTGATGTGATGTTGGAAAAATCGAGAAATAGATTCAAAGATTTCATGACGATTGGAGAGAGGATAGAATATGCAATCAAAGAAGGAAAATTGGGTCTAAAGTCTAAGGATCGAATCAAGATAAGATAGATAAGGATGGAGAGGTAAATGAGTGTCATCTCCGTGGTTCGCGTGGCCGTAAAAAGAAGGAGACAGACCGACAAATCGGGGTCATCAAGGAAAATTCCTCGACGAGCGCAAATTTGGAAGTGTTTGGAACATCTATCTCAGACATTTGGCCTCATCTGGTAGGGGGTCACTATCTTGTTCCTAGGCCGATGAAGATTGCACTTGATCCATCTGCCCATAGTTTTGACTCGAGTAGCACATGCGAATTCCATATGGGGGCACCGGGGCATCCCACCAGAAAATGTAGACCTTTATTGGAGGAAATCAAGAAGCTGGTCAATGATGGAACCCTGACACAAGAGCTGATCAAGCAGTGGAAGACCAAGGATGAGAGGCAAGTCTACATAGTGCTGAAGAAGCCAGAGATGTCTCTACGTAAAATACCTTCCTAAAGTAATACAAGGAATCAACTCTACTACATGTGGCCCCCATGTGGTAAAGATCTTTTGTGATGGGGCATGTTTGTTGATTTTTATTTCAATAAAGAACACATTTCGCTTAACATATAATGTTTTTGAAAGCACATAGATATTTTCTCGCCGTTGTAGGACACTGGATATCAATTGCAAGATGTGACATTAGATAGATGTCGTGACAACGATGATGTGTGATCTTCCCCACCAGACTCTGGTCAGCAAAACGAGATTATTACTCTTTCGATGATGTTCAAGGACGAAAAAGCTCTAAATGTTAACCATGTAGAGTTGCTTGAAATTGAAACTCTAGGCATAATCTTCTAGATAGTAAAGAAATAAAAATAAGAATTAAAAATGGGGAGAATTGAAGAAAAAAGGGAAGAAAGAAAAAGAAAGAAATGAAAAATAAAGAAAGAGAAAATAATAATAAAAAAGTACTCCTATGTTCAAACCCACAGTAATAGGCTTGTTCGGATAAGAGTATGGGAATTTTGGGGCACTCATTGAAGCGATAGGGTGGAAATACATCATCCAATTCAAGAAACCTTAGCTTCATTAGTGATGGTAATATTTTTAAATCGTGACTATGCCGAGTAACTTGGGCAAGCGTTGTTTTTGCTCCATCGTTGTCCTCAAGACAAAGGACCGTGACGAATTTGATTTCCTCAAATAATGATAAAAATGAAAAAAAAAAAAAAAAAAAAAAAAAAAAAAAAAAAAAAGAAAAAATAATGAAAAAAAAGAAAATGAAAAAAAAAAAAAAAAAAAAAAAAGAAAATAGGCGATATCATAGGAAAAATTAAGACTTGCACCACCCGTAAACTCTATTCCTAGAGTAATATTTATGCGCTCGAGTGGTTATACAAGCCCACCATTTTGGGAGCGGAGTAGATAATGAGAATTGAGAAAGAGTAGTACTTTTTGCAGCAACGCGTAATCATGAGGATGAACCGGTCACAAGGGAAGACTTCACATCTTTGAATTACCGAGTGGTTGAATCTAAGCCACTCTTGCACATGATATCCAGAGCTCCTATGCTGTGTTTTCAAAATCTTATATGTTAATCTAAATGATACCCTTCAGTGGAACACCAATCAGCAAATTGACAAGTTAAAGCAACAAAGATTTCCATGTATTACTTCAAGGATAAGATCCGAACACAAGGTTGTGGATACTATTGAAGCACCATGACCCCAATGCAATGCATAGAATGAAGATGATGATGTATATAGGTGTCGACAGCTCAAGAACAAGAAGTGGATTCCAGCCATGATGCCTTGTTTGGTTCAAGAAAATGAAGGACGAAACAGGACAAGAATGAGCTTACAAAGTGTGGGGACGGTAAAAAGTAAACATTGAGTCTCCAAAGAATTAAAGCACAAAGATCGATGAATGGTGCCCGTCAAGAGGCAACAAGAAGATTGAGGTTAAGAAGCATTTTGCTCACCCCGATGACGAAACTAACAAATACTCGTAATGTTGGGTCAAAAGAACCGGAAGGTAGCCAAGCACGATCGAATGGGGCAATGCGAGCGCGAAAAGATAGTAAGAATCTCTGCACACGCATGATATAGTGTTTGTTGGTGAAGCAGGCAGAGACCCCGAAAAAGAAAAGCGGGTGCTCGTGCAAAAGAACAAGAGCGGGTGCTCATTGAATAAAATTTGACAAAAATGAAGATCAAAATTGAGCATACCGCAAAAGGAAAGGAAATAGAGAAATCCGAAGAATGACTTTTCAGGACATAAGATTTGAAAACAAGACTAACAATAAAAAGAAAAAGAAAAAAGAGTGAGAGAAAATGAGGATAAAAAGAGAAAAAGAAACAATGAAAAGAGAATAAGAAGAAGAAGAAGAAAGCACGACATTGCATGCATCATATAGATGGGGGCATGTCAATTTTGCTTGTTCCTAGACAGGTACTTGAAGAATTATCGAAGAATTTACCAAAGAAACGAAAGAACGGCAGCCATAGCGGAGTGAGACCCATATGTTAAATCCTTCGGGTCATCGGCAAGTCCTTCGGGCACGATGTTAAGTCTTTCGGGCCACCAATAAGTCTTTCGAGCGTGTTTATAAGTCCTTCGGGCCATCAGTAAGTCCTTCGGGCATGATGCGACAACATGAGTAGCGTGAGTCCCGAAAGAACGGCAGCCATAGCGGCGTGAGACCCAGATGTTAAATCCTTCGGGTCATCGGTAAGTCCTTCGGCATGTTTAAGTCCTTTGGCCACCAATAAGTCTTTTGAGCGTGGTGATAAGTCCTTCGGGCATGATGCAACAGCATGAATAGCGTGAGTCCCGAAAGAACGACAGCCATAGCGGCGTGAGACCCAGATGTTAAATCCTTTGGGTCATCGGTAAGTCCTTTGGGCACGATGTTAAGTCCTTCGGGCCACCAATAAGTCTTTCAAGCGTGGTAATAAGTCCTTCGGGCCATCAGTAAGTCCTTCGGGCATGATACGACAAAGATGACGGCGAAAGAATAACGATCATAAATCGGCGTGAGACCCGTTAAAATCCTTCGGTCATCGGTAAGTCCTTCGGGCACGATGTTAAGTCATTCGGGCCACCAATAAATCCTTCGTCTTCTTTGAGCATGATGATAAGTCCTTCGGGCCATCAATAAGTCCTTCGGGCATGATGCGGCAAAGATAATGGCGTGGTCCAAAAAACGGCAAATAAATTCTTGTAAAAAAAAAGAGGTAGAAAAAGAAGAAAAAAGGAAAAGTAGAAAAAAAAAGAAAATGAAAAAAGGAAAAAGAACATAGAAAGAAGGAAAATTAGCCATCAATAAGTCATTCGGGAAAAAGAAAAAAAGAAAAAGAAAAATAGGTCCAAAAATGGCAACAAAGGTTAAAAAAAAAAGAAGCTACGTTTTCAAGCCCTAGTGAAAGGTTCCATAGAGGGAGAACCCTAAATCCAGAATCTCAAAAAGAACCAAAGGTGAATAAGTTCTATACAGGAAGAGCTTACGAGCCTGAAGATTCGGCCGAGGAAAAACGGAGAGTTCCAAAAGAACACGTGATTCTCAAAGTCATGAGTGGAAAAGTCGGATAAAAATGAGTGCTTTTTGGTCTTTGCTTTGTTCTCGTTTCACAAGAACAAGCAAAGAGGGGCAACTGTAATCACTCATTTTTATCCGGTTTGTAAATATTGTTAATATATTAGTATAATAATTAATGGGGAATTATTATTGCATGTATACATATTACATTATATGTTTATTATATATGCATGGTTAGTGTACGTATAGGGTGTGTGATGTGTGCATGTATACTATAAGCCATGAATATGCATTAGTAAGTAATATGGTGTATGTATGTCACGCATGTATTTACATTCCTTACGAGTGCATAGTTTGTACGTATAATATGTGTGGATATTCATGATTATCATGTGTGTTATTGTATGCATGTATGTTAGTATGTTACATTAATTAATGTTTGCATGTGTATTCGTATATTACACTTATATGAGTGTGCACGTGTACGTATGTATGTATGTATGTATTATTATTATTATTATTATTATTATTATTGGACTAATGTAAAATAAAATCTAAAATATAAAACCCAAATATTAATTAACAGTCCAATCCAATATATTACAAAAACCAAAAAATATATATAAGATGACCCATCGAGCCCAAAACCCTGAGCCCTATCAGACATCTAACCTTAATCATGTTTGGGATATTTTTGCACAGCTGATCCAGGACCGTTGGATCTAATATTGATCCAACAGTCGTGATTGAAGGAAGATGCCCTTCTAGATGCGCGTGAAGGCCACGCTCGGGCCAGCAGCAGCTCCCACACACGCGTATGCGCCGCGCGCGAGACTCCTTGGATTCCCGCAGAGGCCACGCGTCAAGATCAGAGGTAGCCTCGCGCATTTCAAGACTCGATCCAGGCCGTTCATTCCCCATGTAATCACAGCCGTTGGATCAGATCTGATCCAACGGCCGTGAGTGAATCTGGCCGAAGATGATGCTGCCATACTCTCTCCACACTGGCACCACTCCGCCGTACCACCAGTCCAACCACCAGACGTGCAAAAGAGGTAAAAGAACAGATTATCAGCAACCAAATCCCAGAAAGATAATTTTTTTTAGATCTACCAAAAGGAAAAAATAGCATATATGTAATGAGGTCAACCCTCTTTTGTACCGTTTTTTACCAGATCTAAAAATACACAAAATTTTCCAGAAAGGTAGCTTTTTCTTTCTTTTTTTTGCATGTTCATTCGAACCAAAAAATAATACCAAATACCTAAAAGAAAAAGGGGAAGAATATACCCTTTCGGCTTCAGCCGGCCACCTTGTACGGTGGCCGAGGCTGGGATCGCCGATGAACGGTCCCCACTCATCTATCTTTTTATCTTCTCCTTTACCCTAACCGTCGATCCTTCTTTGCATCGGTGATAAGCCCACTCCTAGGGTGAATCGGTAGAGAGGAGAGATGTCGGGGTTGTGAAAAGGAGGTTTTTTCTTTCAAGGGCTTCGAGTTTTTCAGATCTAGGAAAATCTGAGTGTTTTCCCTAAAGTCTAAGCGTATACTTGGGTTTTAGAGAGAGGGTAGAGTTTATTGAAACTGGTTTGGGTTTCGCCACCGCCGGAGACGACATCGGAAATGAAAGGGGTGAATGGCGATGTCGAGTTGTTGAGAGAAAATGAGGGAGGCTGAGTTTTTTTAGGTTTAGGTTTAATATTTTACCGGTTATAAAACAAATAATAACATTTGGATAGTTAAATGGTTTAATTACATGAGGGGTCCTTTTTGTTTTTTCCCGCTTTTACTTTCGGCCCTGGCATAATTGCATTTTCAATCTCTGTTCTCTATTACCGCATGCTTTTGCATCCCTTTTTTATTTCAAATTAGCATCTTCATTTCATTTTCATTCAATTCAACCCCGAAATTAAGTTGGATCAGATTTTAAATGGCATAAATACCTTCGAAGTCCTTCCGCGTTTCTATTTCTTGCACTTCGAGCTTGCCCCTTGGTTTATTTGCACCCCTGGTCCCCGCATGTTTATTCCATATTATAATTAGGTCCTAAATTAGGCTCTTTTCTTCTTTTGTTTTGAGTATTCTGGTTATCTTTTTATTCAATTTCAGTCCTTTATTTTATGTCAAGTAATTGTGGTTATTTGCTTATTATTAGGGTTTAGGGTAACGGTAATTTTGCTCTCAATGTTTTTATCTATGTTCTTGTATCATATTTATCTATGTTTTTATGTAATAGGTGTCTATCATGTGCTTTAGCGTTTAAGTCATTTCGTTCGTATTATGTACATATCTATTTTATATGTTACGTCTAGCTTCGTTCGAACACCTTGTTTATATATTTCTTCATGTGTTTTATGTATGTTGGTTGGCATGTTATGTGTTTATATTTGTATTTTTTATAATGAATGTATTATTACGCATTGTATATCTTGTAGTTTATTTGTTCATACCATATACTTTTCTTTAGTAAGTGATCATGTTTAGCGTATTTATTTATCATGTAGATTCGAATTCTAACATGTTTATCTGTGTTTTGTATTCTGGGTTACATATTAAAAAATGGGTAAATTTTTGTTATATATTAATATCATGACGTGTCATAATTTATGCATGTAAAGTGTACCTCATGATAAAGGTTTTAGTGTATTTTTGTGGTATTGTTGATTTGTTAATTTCGTACCCTTTTTAGGTCTATGCCATGCATGTTATAGTTGTGGTTCATTTTAATGTGTTTAAGCATGTTAAAACTAATTAGTCTAATTTTGGAAGCAAGCATTTTCTTGTTCATATTTTGTTTTATTTTGTTTTTATCATCATGAGATGTTATGTTCATGCATTTTAATTATTTTTGTTTTATATTATAGTATTTGGGTTTTAATGCCATGTCGATATGAATGTTTGTTTATGTTTTTATGTTTTCTAAGATCGCATAATGGTATAAAATTGTCAATGCGGTGCCCTTTTATCCGAGCGTAAACGGGGCCAGTATCAGGCGTAGTGATAGTGGTTGAGCGTTTACTCTCGGATAATGGGGCCCTTAAAATTTACTCGCAATTATAACCGAATTTTAAACTAATCGTCACTTTAATCCGGAAAGTCTAATATTAATAAAGCGATAATTATTAAAGTACCAATTTTGGGCGGTGTGGGGGTGCTAATCCTTCCCCATCCGTAACCGACTCCCGAACCCAATAATTTTTAAATCTCTGGTTTTATGGTGTCCGGCCTACCTAAGTGGCCGGTGGCGACTCCAACTTTTAAATAAAATTCGGGTTTTTTTTAAACCCCACGGAATAAACATTTTATATCCGAAAAGTCACAAACACTTCGAAAACAAACGTTTTTAGCGAAATGAGGACATCGCTACAATAGTCTTGGAAAAGAGAAGTGAAAGACTAACTAGGCAACTGGCCAAAAAACCAGAGGGGAAATAGTCCAAGAAGGCCAAACCCCTCCCTAACAGGACGCTAGAGAGAAGCAGCGCCGATAGATATAGGAGGACTATGAAGACTTGGCAAACATGGACTATAGTCCCACGGAGGACGACGAACAAAAAGTCCTAAAAGCGAAAATGGAGCAGCTAGAAAATAATTTCCAGAATATCCAAAACCATCGGCTGGTCGATCTCCCCCCGAACCCTCGAAGGTAAAAAAATGAGCCCTTATCTCTAGATATTTTGGAACATCACGTGTCCATATCTTTTAAAGTCCCTAAGATAATGTACAACGGAAGAGGTGAGCCTTATGATCGCCTATTGTACTTCTTAAATCACATGGATTTGTTCAGCGCCTCTAACCAAGTTAAGTGATGAACATTCTCAATAAACTTTAAAGACTCAGCTTAGGCCTGGTATCTTCAACTCTCGAAAAACTCAATTTCTAATTTTGATCAGCTGGCAGAGCTTTTCATGAGCTGTTTTCTAGCAAACAAAGTATTAAAAAGATCGCCAGCGTACCTCATGTCTATTATCCAAAAGCCAGGTGAATCATTGCGCGAATTCGCCAAACAATTTCACATCGCAACCATACAAATAAAGGAGGCCTCTAATGAGTTTATCATCTCAGCTTTTGTCAACAATACCTCCCATTAGCATCTCAAATTTAATTTACTAGACCTATCGCTAGAAACATTGTTAGAACTATATGAAAAGGTTCAACCATACACCAAAAATGAAGAGGCAGACAACATGAGAGCTATGGCACAAGGTTCACAACACGAACCCTAGAGACAAAACGATCGTGGCCCTAGGTAGGGCCGACCCCCACTTCATCAAGGCGGCGATAAGGGAGGCCTGTAGTTTCACCATAGACTGCAATATATTCAGTATAACAGCCAACCGTAACAACAAGCTCAAGATGGCCAACAACGTGAGACAACCCAGGAAAGGTTATTTGCATTCAAAACCTATCATGAATTAATGGAATCACCCTCAGAGATATTACAATAGATTGAACACACTAGAATCCTAAGACCGCTATTGCCAATGAGAGAGAGTGAACGCAGGGAACGTTCTGGACGGAGGTGTGAGTTTCATAGAGCGCAGGGCCACTCTACAAATGACTGCGCGCATTTGAGGAATGCAATTGAGTTTGCAGTTAGAAGAGGGTAACTAGAGAGATTTTTTGTTTCTCGGTACAAACAAACTAGGGATAACGGGGGGACCCACCAGCCGCAACCGCAGAATAACAGAAGGAATAACCAAGATAATAGTGGAACTATACATGTGATAGTTGGTGTAGATGAAAAGTGGAATTAGTCAAGCTCCAAGCGCAAGGCACATTTGCAGGGAGTAGTCACGGTCTGATGAGTGTTTTAAATTGAATATATTTTCTTGTTAATTCTCCCTTGTTGTCAATTATTACTGCTGATTTGGTTCTGTTTTGCTCATTTTCGATGCAGGAATCTATTTTCCAGAAAACAACATTAAAAGAGCCTGATCTGCAGTTTTCTTATTTTTTGGAATCAAGGCTAGACACATGAGCATGACTTGGGGCATGAAGATGCCCGACGTGGAAGATTATGGCAGTCCAGTCAGTAGTAGCTTCCAAAAGGTGATCCAGTCAACATCATCTAGAAGGATGAACGAACAAGATTTACTTAGGATTTTAAGATTAAGTTTGAATTTAAATGTTTGAGAATTATCAGTATATTATTAGGAATTTTATCTTTTTATCACTTAGAATTTTACTTGAATATTTTTAGGATTATCTTTAGGTATTTTATTTCTTTATCTTTAGGTTATCTCAAGCTATAAATACCCCCTTAGGGTGAAGCTTGAAGAATCATTTTGTACTTAGCTTTAATTTGTTTTTTTGGGTTTTCCTTTTTATAAAAGTTTCATTTTCTACTTTGTTTTTACTTAAGTTCTTATTACTTTCTTAAAACTATGCTAAGTATAATTTCTATCATGCTTAGCTAATTTTCCAATTAGCTGAAGGCTTAAACGACGACTCAATTCCGATTATGAGAATTGAAAAACACTTAATTTCTTTAGATACCTTTCTCAATTTTCTGCAAACTTGGATCGGCAATTAGCCTTTCCTTTAAAATCTTTACACTTTTAATTCAAAAAGAGCTCGTTGGTTTGAATGTTGTTTTGATTTAAAGTTGGGAGGAAGAATCGGCTTGTAGCATATTCGACTTCCTATGAACACACTTAGCGACGGATTCTCTAAGGGAAATTGAGATCGGGTTCGATTCTCATTGAGACAACATAACCCGAGTCGGGCTTTTCTAAAACTTAAACTGTATTGGTGCTAGCGACGATAGCCATTGTTAGTCCAAATAAAGATTGAATTCTGTAGCGACCTTTTTCCTTTCCTTTTTTTTAAATATAAGCATGGTTTTCTTTTAGAAAATCCGTCGATACGAATTATCCCATAAATCACTTTTGAAATCTTAGCTTAAAGGGATTTTTTTAAAAAAATCGTAATATTTTGAAAAATGATAAAAAACTTGGAATCGCCACCGGCCACTTGGATAAGGTAGGTCGGACACCACAAAACCAGAGATTCAATATTAAAGGGTCCGAAAGTTGGTTACACATGGGGAAGGATTAGCACCCCATCACGCCCGGATATCGGTACCATAATATTTGTTGCCTTTAAAATTGATGGAATTTGTTGGAATTTTGAATTAAGTTTAATTCGACGTTCTTAATTGCAAATCGACTTCAATTACACGGGCTTTATCAAATCGGTGAGTTAGAATTAATTAGACATTTAATTAATAAGGATGACGATACACCAGACCGTAGACTAAATCGACATCATATAAGTCTGACTGCTGTGTTAGTTTATAGTTTGGATCCCGTACGTCACCTTTATGCATGGTGCAAGCAGTTATAATATGATGAAATGATCTTGTCCATTTTAATTATCATTTACCCCGGAGCAGTAAGGATTAATCTGAATATTCGGTCAACATCCATTGAGGCAAGACTGTTATGACACAAATATCGGGATTAATGAATACCCCTTTTATGATTCAGGTTAATTAACGTGTAATCAAAACATTAAAAGTCACATGAATGACAAATAAGGGATGAAAAACAAGGGCACAAAAGGAAAACACACAAAAGCCCACCCGAAGTCCTAACCTATAAAGGCCCAAGTTATGGAAAGCCCAAATTGGTGATCTACCTACTAATTAAATGATTCTAATATTTAATCCTACGTTGATTAACCCTAAAAGACTAGAAACCCTAACAAATTATGATAATTAATCTGAAATTTAACGTCAATCTAATTTCAATGCCAATTTTAATCTAAAGGTCTTTAAGAAACATTCAATTAACTTAGTGAATTTAGCACTTGCCCTAGTAAGCCAAAGGTAAGTTTAACTTCACTAAATTAATTCGAACCCTAATCTAACCAAGGCTCTAAAAGGAACTAATCCTAGAATTAATTTAATTTATTTAATGATCATGCCCCTATGAGTCGAGCACACGATCTAAATTAATTAGATTAATTCACTTAATCTAATCTAAAACATGAAGGCCCAAAACTACTAAAACTAGGCCCAAGACCAAAAGCCCAAACAAAAACCAAATAAGACATACATGAATAAACATATTATATATTGCATACTAAAAGATAGATATATATATATAACATTTATAGAAAGGTTATGTATTTAAAAACCTTGTATGATATATACTATATAAAAACTTATATTATATTAAGAAACTATATTATATATTTTTACAAAAACTATATATATTATATTCTTTAAAAACATTTTATATATAAGGAAACTATACATATTATAAGCTTTAAAAATTATATATTTTGAAAATTATAACTTTGTGAAACTAAATATTATATATATATATATTGAAACATATGTCATGTATATTATATATATAGCTATATATTATATATATCCTATGGAAACTATATACTATACAATATGCATGTATTAAACACCAAATCAAGCATAAATCCCAAATAAAACATACATTAAACAACAATTTAGCGTAAGAATTAAAACTGGAAATAAACAGCAAATAAATGTACTAAATTAACAAAAATATGCATGAAACAAAAAGGGATTTTGACACCGAAATCCGGACTAAAAGGCAAAGAATAGAAATTTGAGAGCCAATTTAAAAGGAAAATCTGGGGATGAAATTGTAACCAGCTTGAAAACCATAGGGACCAGGTAAGTAAATAAAAAATGCAGAATGTCTAAAGGCGCGATTTGACCATGCAGAAGGACCTATAAGGTGATTAACCCATGTGGAAGCCCTTCAAGTGCAATTAAACTGGGGCGGAGGGGTTTATAAAACAATTTTACCAATTTTAAATCGAGGGCCGGTTATATAACATAAAAAATTTAAAACACAAAAAACACTTTACAACACCTCGGCCTTCTTCTTCTTTCCAACACGGGGATGAACACTGCCGTGTGTTCATCCCCAAACCTAGAAACCATCGTGGTTTCCAGAAACCAGCGAGGCTCTACTGCATTGGCCGCCGCTCACCGGCGGTCGGCAAACTCAAAACCACCCAAAAAAGGCCCATTTTCTCTTTTAAAACCAAATCCAAACTCAAATCTCCCAAAAGCGGTGGAAAACATCCCTTTTTTTGAAGAAACTAAAACCAAAAACCCTTGGATACTCCCCTCTCTGGCTCACCAAAGGCAGACTCGAGGAGGCCGAAAGGATTATTACCGGTGAAGGGAGTCGAATAGACACGACAGATACGCAAACACACAGGTAAAAAGGAAACAAACCCTAATCCCATTTTTTGCTTATAATATGCTTTGAAAGAAAAGAGAAAAGTATACCTCAGAAGATGGTTTTGTATTGTTTGTTCTCTCAAAATCCCCAAGTGATGCTTAGGGTTACAAATGGGTTTGGCTTTCGGTTTTAAGCCAAAATTACAAAATTTTGCATTTACATGAAAACTGAAACGAAAATTGCTATTGGCTACTGTTATCCTTGTTTGTATTCATATTGCAGCTCTATTATTGTTGGTGAGGCCCTGGTATTGTTTGTTTATCCCCTGTGCACTGGAAATTCTGGTCGGTTCTAACCTCTGTTGTTTGCTTGCATGTGCTATTGCTGAGGAGGGAAGGGGACCAGAGAGAGGTTCAGCTTGGGAACAAGTCTCCGACGTGGCCGTCGATGTGGCGGATCAATGGTGAGGTGGTATTGGACCATTGGGTCCTTTGGCCGACGTGGAGGCAGAACCAGGAGATGAGTCGGCGCGCGTGGCCTCAATGCGGGTGATAAAGCGTCGTTCACGCGCGCATGGGGAGCTCCAATCGTCGCGCGTGGGGCACTTGCTGGAAGCTGAAGGGCCGGCTCTGGTTGTTGGACCGTTTGATGTGGCAATCTGGTTCTAACGGTGGCTGATGGGGCGGCTGCAAAAGAAGATCGGGGGATTAGACTAGGGTTTTTTTTGTTTAAGGCCTTATTGGGCCAATTGTCATTTTTTTGAAAAACTTTGGGCATGTGTATTTCTTTATGGACTGTTAATAAGATATAGGCTGAATATTTATTTATTAATTGTTATATAAGTATAGAGTGATAAAAATAAACTTGGGTTTTATTTATTAATTTATTAATCTTTTTGATTTTTTTTCAAACTTTAAATAATAATAATAATAATAATGATAATAATAGTAATAATAATAGAAGATAATATGATAAGAACTGTAAAAGTAATTACCATAATAATAATAATAATAATAATAACATATAGTAATAATAAAAGGATAACAATAATAGTAAAACAAGATAGTAATAATAACATAAGGAAAATAATATACTAGTAATATTTTTCGGATTCTCTTCTTAATTGGATAACAACATAATAGAATATAATAGCAACACATATATTACTTAATAATTTTTTAGGTTTTAGAAATAACATATAATAAGGTAAGAAAAGATAACGAAGGAATAAAGCAAATAAACATACTACTAGTAATGTTTTTGGTTTTTCAAGTAGCAAAACACACACACACACACACACACATATATATATATATATATATATATATATAGTTAATAAGACATATACTAATAATAATATTTTTTTGCTTTTGGATTTTAACAACATCCACATACACACATATATATAGATAGATAATAATTAAGCAACAGCCCATATAAGCCCATTATTAAAAAAAATATAAAAACGGGTTAATATCCCGGGATAAAATTAGTGATTACAAATTCCAAAGATTGGCTTTGGTTTGTTGGTTTACCGAAGAGAAAATTAAGTTATAAAGGTTGGGCCTTGTAGACTGTAACCGGCATATATTTGGAGTAAAATCTTCTTCGATGATCAGTTGGAATTGAGGCAAAGCAAAGCTTGAGGCTATTCTATTTTATCAAATTTCTTCTCAAAATTCAATTTCGTTATTTTTCTAAATTTATTTTTAAGTTCACTTTATTTAGTTCTCTTAATCAAACCCCCATTTTTCTTTATTTTTTCAGCAAAGTCATAATGAAATCCTCTCTACATCAGAAGCTTCTTAGTTCATGTGGATCAAACCTTCATCTCTTTACTACGATTATTAATTATTTATTTTGATATTAAAGATAATTTATTTGAAAAATATGACGCTTGTCAAATTGGTACCGTTGCCGGAGACTTTGGCAAAGTTACTGATTAAAGTTAGTTTTGATTTATGACCAGGAAGAATTTCTCGCAGTGCCTGTAGTCTGAATCATGTCGTCGAGCTAAACGACGTTAAATAAAGCACTCTAATGGGAGGCAACCCATTTTTAATTTTATTTTTGCTTAGTTTTATTTTTTTAAAATTTTTCATTTTATTTATACTTATACTTATTTTGTTTTTCTTTGTATTTTTAGGTATTCCACATATTTTTTATCGAACTTTTATGAAAATAATTGCGGCAATTTTGGTCGAACAAAGCATAATTTCAAGTCCATAGAAATATTTCACATGAGAAGCAGTAGTAGAGCCGTGTGTGCCGTTTCACTAACGGCGCCCGTTAGCAAAACCCACCCCCCAGCGGCGCACGATAGCAGCTCCCAAATTCTATTTTTCATTTACATTTTTTTATTTACTTTCTTTTTATTCTATTTTTTGTTTCTTTATATTATTATTTTATCTGATTTTATTCAAAAAAAAAACAAACAAAAAATGCACAGGTTTGAACTTTCGAGCAGTGGAGAAACGAAAGAGAGAGGAAAATTCAAAAGGGGTATTTAAGACTTTTTGCTCATTTAATTAGCTCCAAAACCCCAACATCACGCACCCTTTTTGCTTAATTAATTAGGGTAGCCGCTGTTCTAACCCTTCTCCCAAAACACTCAATCTGCCCACTTCCAAATCCAAACCTCCACCGTGGCACTTCACCTCATTTTCACCTCATCACCTCAATTTTAAATTCTCCCTCAATTTTTTTCTTTCCCCACAAATCACTAACCCAAGTAACACTTGGCCACGACTCCACAGTCCAAACACATAACAGCCGAACCCTCTCCTAAGGCCACCGGCCGTACAACCTACGCAGTCACCATAACCGTCTCCACACCTCTTTCTTCCCCTATCGTACCTCCTCTATTTGCGCACCAAACCCACACTCTGGTTGTCATTCACCATAGCTCGCACGACGTCAGCACTGTCGTGGTCGCCGGTAACACCGCACGACACCCTTGAACTAAACTCAAAGCTCACAATCGTCATTCGACACGAGGAGTATCTCTATTCCTTCTTTTGCACTTTAATTTTTGTATTGGAACAATACAAATTAAGTGAAGGCTAGAATATTGGTTGAATTTTCCCTTACTTATTTTTTATGCTTTGATTCTAGTATGCTTGGTTAAACTTGTGAAATCTTTCGCCTTGTTTAATTTTCCCTTGTTGAATTTTCCCTGTAAGGCGTATTTGTAAGGAGTAGTCATGGTCCCAATGGGAATACTGAAGAAATCAAAAAATAAGAACCCATGGCAGGTCTCATTTTCTAAGAAAGAAGACAACGTCATTCTCAATGAAGAAGGCAACAAACCTATTGTCGTCTTAGAAAGCATTGCAGGGTTTACTGTGAAAAAATTCTGGTAGATACAGGCATTGCGGTGGAGGTACTAAGTTGGAACGCGTTCAACCAAATGGGAATCCCGAATTGAGAATTAAAACTAGCCAGCCCAGTGTATGGGTTTAGTAACCAACCCATTGAAGTGAAGGGCTTCATCCGACTCCCCGTGATAATGAGAGATAGTGATAACAAAGTCACCCAGATGACCAACTTCCTGGTTATAGATAACCTATCCGCGTTCAATGCCATTTTTGAAAGACCACTAATAAAGAAAGCTACGATGATGGCAGCTCCTTTCTGCTTGCAGGTCAAGTTCCCCACTCTTGCGGGAGAAGGCTTCATGCAAGCTTATCAGAAAACAGTAAGGCAATGTCACATCCTCTCCCCACAGCTAGCGCAAAAGCGAGGGGACTGTGATGACATTGCTATAGAAGCCCTACCCCAACAGAAAGGGCCCGAGGTCAACACCCTAAGAAAAACTGTAATGACTATTGACAGCCCAACCTTTGAAGATGGGTTGAACAACCATGACAGAAGGAAGTCGACAAGGTTATTGTGAGGCAACAGGGCAATTTTCATACTTGATACCTCATTCAAGGTCCATTTTTCCACCCCCATACTTTTGTTTTTAATTTCCTTTTGATTCACTTATGCATAGTGAAGCATCGTATGCCCATATTTTGTAACCATGCATTTCTTGTACATGACAAGCTCAAAAAAGCGTATGTTTTCAACAACTCTCTCCAACAAGAAGCATCAACAAAGGATCGTATGAGCGTCTGGCACTTTCAATAAGTGTGTATAAAGGAATCGACTCAATGATCGCTGCTTCCAAAGTAAGTGAGCTAAAGTAAAAAAAAGGATCGTATAAGCGTCTGCCACTTTCAAGAAGTGTGCATAAAAGAATTAGCTCAATGATCACCGCTTCCAAAGCAAACGAGCTAAAGTAAAACAAAGGATTGTCTAAGCGTCCCATGCTTTTAAGAAGAATGCATAATAGAAATTAGCTCAACGATCCCCACTTCCGAAGCAAGCAAGCTAAAGTAAAACAAAGGATCATATGAGCATCTGCCACTTTTAAGAAGCGTGCATAATAAGAATTAGCTCAACGGTCGCTGCTTCCAAAGCAAGCGAGCTAAAGTAAAACAAAGGATTGTCTGAGCGTCCGCCACTTTTAAGAATCGTGCATAATAGGAATCAGCTTAACGATTGCCGCTTCTGAAGCAAACGAGCTAAAGTAAAACGAAGGATCGTATGAGCGTCTGCCACTTTTAAGAAACTTGCATAATAGAATTCAGCTAAACGGTCTTCGCTTCTGAAGCAAGCGAGCTAAAGTAAAACAAATGATTGTCTGAGGGTCCACCACTTTTAAGAAGCGTGCATAATAAGAATCAGCTCAAAGGTCGCTGCTTCTGAAGCAAGTGAGCTAAAGTAAAACAAATGATCGTTTGAGCATCCACTGCTATTAAAAAGCGTGCATAACAGGAATCAGCTCAACGATCGCCGCTTCCAAAGCAAGTGAGCTAAAGTAAAACAAAGGATCGTTTGAGCGTCCACTGCTTTTCAGAAGCGTGCATAACAAGAATTAGCTCAACGATCGCCGCTTCCAAAGCAAGTGAGCTAAAGTAAAACAAAAGATAGTATGAGCGTCTGACGTTTCAAGAAGTATGCACTTCATGAACACAATATTTCCAATCTAAAGCACAACATGTAATCGACATTAAGAAATACATAGCCCAGAGGAAAAAAATATATTATATACAACACTCCAAGAAAATAACTACAATAGTAAATATGTATACACGAACAAAAATATCATACATTATTTGAATTAAGTAGGCACTTTACCCACTGAAAATTAATACAATACGCAAACAAACGAGATTAAATTCTCACAATATTTAAAGAATCTTCTAGGTAAGTTTAAATCTACGGGAAACTAGAGATTGGTGGCAAGTCCCACTATTGAGATAAAAATGGGTTATTTAAGGAAGTAGGCATAGCGCGTGTAAATGATACATATCCCACCTAGCCCCGCTTCAACTCTATCTCAACGACAACCCGATGCAAAGTATTCCTTACCACAGCTGCTAATGCCACAAATAGCCACCTAGATTTCATGTATACAAGAAAGCGGTAAAGGCTTATCATATCCACAGGTAGAATACTACATGCACTCATCGCAACCCAATATGGTTCCAAATGCTGGCGACCAAGAAAATCCAGAGAACCTTATTCTCAAAACATTCTAAACACAGTTTCCATTCGCCTCATTCATCAACAATGGCCACTCATGGTTTTCTGAATCCTAGTGCCTGTAGATACATATATCACAGACGCTAAATAGTCCCGCAATGATCTATAAAATAGAGTTTCGGCATGCTATTTGACATAATAAACACGCTTGTTCCCTCTTTCCCCCCTTACGAACACATGAACTAAGTTATACAATAGAAACAAACAACAAAAGAGAATGTAAGTCACTCACAAGTCAACTTGTACGAACAAAAACCTAAGAGAGCCCTATTTATAGTAAAAATTAAAAACATCAAATGCTGACTTTCCAAAGTGAACAGTCGCTAGATGAGTATTCAATTCTCAGATTTGCAAATCTTGAGAAAACAAATTAAATCACTCAATCTTCAAACTTCTAATCAATACATGCATAGACAGACGCATACACCAGTCATGGCCAATCAAAGCTTTCTCTTTTCATTACGGTCTACCTTGAAATGTCAAATCAAAGTTAAAAGAGCCAATAGACACAAAGCCCAATACGTAAACTCCCAAAATAAAATAATTATGCCCAAAATAACACAGTTAACAAAACATTAATATGATTCGATCAAATTACAGAAATAGAAAAATTGCATATATCAAGTTAAGCGATCTTCACTATACGTTTCTTCCTGCCCTGAATGACAACCACTAAAACAACAAAATTAGAAACAACAAGGGTGGTAAATAAGCACAACAATAAACATGAATATCACACCTAGGGGGCAATAACACCCAGTCCACCCCATCCTAAATGCTAAAGGCAAAAGTTACCTCACATATCACTCATTAAGATAACAACCACCTATATTACCCCAACCAATCATTTGAAATCCCCTCTATATAGACTTAGTTTTATACTTTGGCTAAAACGATTATGCTTATTTTCTATTTGATAAGATCTATTAATTTTATATACATCATCCTGCTGCAAGTAAGCGATCCTATAATAGGACCACCGTAAATTTGAAGCTATATAACAAGGGAAGTAGCAATCTTGATCACTATCCCATTCAGGGGGCAATAACCCTCCAATTCGTAATATGCCACACGGTACGTAGGAACCCCAAAGGAAGCGAAATCCCTCCACCTTAAAGAATATGTGAGCATGTAGCAAAACACAGTTCGCCACTCCCACATATCACAAACTTTTAATACTGAAAGCAAATACACACAATTAAATTCCTTGCATGGCCATTTAAGTAAACCCACTACAATATGTATTGCGAGCGCATTTTAAAAGAAGAATCTACATAAAACCTAACCTCACTACAAAATCCACTTATTCAAAAAAACAACAATAAACATTACAATACTACATCTTACTGCTTAGGAGCAAAAACTCTAGCAAAATTAATTAACAAAGTGGAAATACAGCTCGCTTTGAAAAAAACAATGTTATTCTATGAAAAGAAAAACGAAACAAACGTAAAAATAATCGCAGCATTTCCAAAGTAAGGGAAAAAACCGATTGCCATTAACACATGACTCAAAGGTGGAACAAAGCCCACAAATTCCTTATTAACTAGGGGGTAAGAACTCACCCTAACCAAAATACATGTGCAATAATATTAAAAGCATATATTATCAACATACTAAGTGCAATACAAAACCACGAATTCACAAAATTTTGTGATCTAAATTCTGAGTTGCCTCAATTTTTCACCATAGTACTCAACACCACAACTAGTAAACAAGCAACCGCCTTGATAATTAAAGAGGAATGAGACAACTCATTCAAGAAATGAGATAAAAGTGGGCCCCTCAGTTTTGCACCAGAGTCCATGGAGAAGGCATAAGTCTATCTTATTTTCAACTCCAAAAACTTCTACTCTCACCAAGAGGGAAACGGTTAAATCCCAACACAAATCAACTTCCTAAAGCAATATGCCCCTAACTCGACCGCTTTCACTTGTTGTAGCAAACGACTAATTATAGCCTTTCGAATGCTATCACCTACTAATACAAATAATCCAAGTTGCAACACTAACACTCTCCTAAGATCTATCGCACATGGTTTTTGAAAGCCACTCTTTTTCACAAGCATATTTTCTCTTCCTCACAATGAAAGGCACCTGAAACACCGTAAAAACATAATCACATAACAAAGGAATAAGCTACTCTTAAGTTAGGCCATGAAGACACACACCCAAATGCACTTTATTTATAGTAGATAATTGGCATATAGAATGAAAACGTTTCATATAACTATGTGGAGGGCAACCGACACCATCATTAAATTCCCAGACCTCAGAATCTTGAAGCAAATAACTAAAACCACGCAACAGTCAAAATTCAATTCGACAAACTGTACAGAGGGGCGTATATATTTCACAGTATCAGTCAGATACTTTATCTTTTATCACAGCCCGCCCCGAGTTTTCTAAATCACTGTAAATTAACCTAATAAATAATAGGAAAAGTCACACGCAACATCCACATTTTCGAAAAAGTAATGAACATCTGTATTATCCTATGCAATACCTCACAATGTCAACCTTTTACACTCATGTCCAAGCCTCTCATGTACGCCAAGCTTCAAAGGAACATGCGATCAAATAATTTTCTTGACCTCAAAACTACAATAATAGATGTTGATACACATGGCATTATAAGAACACGAGTGGCGTAATCAAGGCCACCCAAGCGACAAAAGGTCGCTCGCTGTGTTGGCATAACCTAACCAGCCAAATTAGACCACAATAGTAATAAAACTGCATACCCCAAGTAAGGCAATTTCCCCTCCCCACAACTTCATTAACTTGCAAAGCTAGCAAAGAGAATATAAAATATCACATTACAAGCCACCAAAACGTAACTCCAGATTACTCAGGTTACTCTAAATCCTCCTTATAATTCAAGTGTACCAGGAAAACTAAACCTCCTAAAAAATAAAGCATGAACAACTTGGATAAAATAGCAAAATAGCCGAAACAACCCCCAAAACAAGTTCTTCCTCCATGCAAAAATCAAAGAAACAAACAACAGCAACAATTATACATCCCTACTACAATCACCCAAAACACCACCACCGTTCATTCCATCCACAACACCATTGCGATCATTCAAAGAGGAAGATGCATTTAAACTGAACGCAGAAGAAGAGATAATGTTTCTATATTGCGCATCAAAACCTTCCCACAAGGGCCCAGAGTGGTTTCTGACGTTGAAATCTACGACTACCTTGCAAAAAAATGCTAAAATCCACACCCCTAACATCAAGAGAACACTGTGCCAACTAAAAGCTAAGAATAACAGTATCTTGAGATCTTTCCATCCCTTCAATGATAAAGGTAGAGGCGGTGTGCGCAACTGCCTTAACTTTCTCTGCCTCATCAACGTCATGAGTAGCCTCCAACACCATAATCTTATTCTTGTACGATTCTTTAAGCTCTGTTAATTTCCTTGTAAAATTTGCAAATCTTTCATATGTCGCTCTTTGCTTGCTCCAGCTTCTCTTTGAGACCTCGAATCCCATTCTTGAAACTCTGTTCCATGGTCTCAAACAACTTATTCTTAATCCTAAGAGCACGATCAGTCTCCTTCTATTTCTCAGCAATCTTATCCGCATAATTCCTATGTAAGTCCCCTACCCGTGCCCGAACATTTGCCTCGTGTTTCTCTTGTAGCTCCTTTAACTAAACATCATAACCTTCTACCTACGAACACAACTTAGCATTTTCCTAAAGAACGACCTTTGCATTCCTTTCCATGTTAAGTTGAACGCTACCTAGTTCCTGGAAAAGACACCAAACCCCTCACACTATCGTCATAGTCGATCACCACATTATAAAATAGCGAAACACACCAATAGAGGGCTTATCTCCGAGAATCATGCAATTCATGAAATACGCCACCAAAATTCCTTAGCTAGTCCCGCTTAACTAACCTGGTACTAAATCAAACCAATTTAACCACTTCACAAAGAAATGATGTAATGACAAATGAAATATGGCCTCAAAAGTGCAAAGAGGAATCAGGCACCATGATCTCCTATCTTCTGGGCATGCGCTCAAACCGAATATCCCCCTCGGTACAATAAACTGATAGCAAAAATGGTTAACGACGAGAAGGCCTTGACACCCCAATACCTTCAATAACTCATCTGGGTCAAAGGTGCAAGGATATCCCCTTCTCACTATAACAGATAAACCAATCAACGATTCAAAGATTCAAAAATCGCCAAAAATCAAATAAAAGTCCTCCACCACAAAAAGCCCTCACTTAAAAGGAGCCCTCCAAACAATTTTCAAGCTTGCCAAGGTCACTTTATAACCTTTCCTCACATGAGGGGAAATTGTTAGTCCCTATAAACATGCACCACCATGTGTCGAAACCAGAGCGAGCGGGACGACGAACGATGTAGCATAAGAAACATCTGGTGACGAGAATAACAATGTATATAGACTGATACACATAGAATCACCTACGCTTCGCAATATATGGCGAACAAACAAGGCCACCCGCACCATCTCACCTCATCCAATGGTCACATGCTTACACGCGTACCAGCTACGGATATCGAGGGAAACCTAGGACATCATGTCATAGTCAATCCAAACAACATGCCACGACAACTCTATCATGACACCTGTCTGAGTAGTATAAAACTGGACATGCAACAAGAGAGAACCGACCCACTAAGGAAAATCACCATTGCCACCAAAACAAAGGCTACATACGAGCTCCGATCCAAAATGGCCATCTTGGCCATCATCGGACAACTGTTTCTGGTCCTTGGTCATCCTGACCATTAACAAAGGGTTTATAATTTAGGCTTTAGGGTTCATGGTTTATGATTTAGGGTTTATGGTTTAAGGTTTAGTGGTTTATTGTTTAGGTTTTAAGGTTTATGATTTATGATTTTTAGGGCTGCATATAAGAATTAACAAGATTCCTATCGTTAATGGCTATTTTACTTTTTAATAGAATCTATTATAATATAATTAATTTTATTTCTAAAAAATTGTACTTTATTAATTTAGGGTTTTAAATGTAAATAAATCATAAAATCATAAACCCTAAACAATAAACCCTAAAAATTAAACCCTAAAATCACTAAACCCTAAATTATAAATCCTAAACCCTAAACATTAAACATAAATAATAAAACCACTAAGTCCTAAACCATAAACCACTAAGCCCTAACCCATAAACAACAAAAAAACCCTAATCCTAAGCATTAAAACATAAACCCTAAAAATAGACCCTAAGCCATAAACCCTAAACATAAACCTTAAACATAGCCTTAAAACCCTAAAACCTAAACCTAAATCCATACATCTCAAAATCATAAATCCTAATCACTAAAACCCTAAATCCTTTTAGATGAGTATTAATTACATTAAACACTCTAAATTAATGAAGTACAACTTTTTAGGAATGTAATTATTTTTATTTTAGTAGATCTCATTGGAAAGTAAAATAATCATTAATAATAAAAATCTTATTAGTTTTTATATGCAGCCACCAGGGTTACATATAGCAAAATCTTTTAAATTTTATGCAATAACTAAAACTTTTCTTATGTTATTACTAATGTAACAAAACATATTATATAAATTATAATACTTATAAATAAGTTATTGTATATTTATATATTTAAAAAATGTTCAAGTTATTTCACATTATATTTTTATATAAGTTCTAAAGTTGCATATATGTATATTTTGTTCAAATGTGTACTCTATTACAAAGAATAATGTATGATGGAAAAAATATTAGAAAGAATAATGTGAGGTGCATATTAGATTGGAACGAGAAATGTAGAATCGACCACGTTCTGGAGAGATGATAAGAGAATGGCAACTTTGGACCAATTCTCTCCTGCCCCCACGCCCTTTCCTAGGCTGTGCGCCTATCTACCCTCATCCTCCCTATAATTAAAAATTAATTCCGTCAATAGAAGGGGTGAGACCTAGGGGCACTGAAAATTGGATTCTGTTAATTGTTAGTAAATTTGTTTCACCAATCAGTAAATTTAAATTATCTATTTTTTGATCATGAATCACACCAATTAAGCGGTAATGATTGATTAATTAATTAAAATATTTGGTTCTTTGGGTAATAAAATTTTTATTTTTTTTAAATATAATGAGTCTCGTTAAAAATTTACTCTAAATCTTAATAAGCAGAAAGAGTACCCAAATTTTTATTAATCAAAGAGTTCATGCAATAATTTACCAATGACACTCGTAAACAACCCAAACATAGGCGTACCACCGACCCATCAATTGTCCTTAACCAACTTACAATGAAATAAAAATCACAATCGGCTCAAACTGACAATCAAATGGAAAACAAAAATCTGTTGATTATAAGATATTTTAACACATAAAATTTATAAATGTAATAAATAGCTGGTCAGATTGGTTTGTAGATTTTGTCTAAAATTATGAACCGTAACTAAAACGAAACATTTACTTTAAAAAATTCGTACCAAACCAAAATTTTAATTTGAATAACTAAATTTTTGGGGTTTCGAATTTAGTTTATCAAATTTTCTGTACAATCCTACTGAGATGAGTGCAGATTTTTTAATTTTCGAGTTAATTTTAGGTTTGTATCACAAATTTGAGAGTTATTTTTTAGACTGGATTATTTTAATTCGATTTGTTTTAATTATGATTACCTTATATTCGGTGCCTTGAGTTTAACTTAACACACGTGACCAGACAATTTTATATTAAAAATAGGGAAAAAGGTTTAAAGTTTGTGTTTAGGTTTTAGGATTTAAAATTTAAGATCAATGTCTCGAATTTAGAGTATATGGTTTAATTTTTTAGGGGATAAAGTTAGAGATGTAGGATTTGAGTTTTATAACGTAAATACGTAGACTTGTGTAGAATATATTTTTATAGTACCTTTTCATTTTAACCAATAATATTGATAAAGTTTAATTTCTTAATTTCAAAATAAGAGTACTATGAGATTCACTAATTCGTCGAATGACCAAGGAGGCTCATTTTGTTTCATCTTTAATGAGTTTGAATTTTTTTCATTTGTCATGAGAATGTATTTAATAAATAGTAAGAATATTATAGTTTGTGCAATGCAACATATTTGCTTTACATTTTAAAATTATTTTAATTAAGAGTTTTTCCATTTTATTAAAATATTATAGTTTTAAAAATGATTTTGAGTATAGATTTACTAATTGGTCTAGTGGCTAAGGATGCTTATATTATTTTATCTTATGTGGGTTTGAATTCCGGTATAAGAATGTAATCTCTCTCTATTTAATCAAAAGATAGCTTAATGGCTAAAGATGTTCATATTGCCCATATCTTGTATAATTTTGAATCTCGGTGTAAAAGTGTAATACATCTCTACTTAATAAAAAATTGTAATTGTTAATAATTTTCTCATAATGTATGTGAACTTTTGTATAAGAGGCAATCAAGGGAAGAGGTGGTAAATCGGTGGACTCGGACGGACTATGATCAAATCCATGTTCAAATTCAGATGATTTCATTTAAAATTTTATTTAGAATTTGGAAAATGATACAAAATTCAAATTTTAACTGAATTAAGAAATCTTGATCTAATAATATTTGCAATTTGACATCGAGATCATATGATATAGGTGATATTGCATATTTTATGACAAAAATGATAATTACAATTTATAAATTATTATTATTTAGTTTATAGTTTATACTAAAAGTATTAATTTTATTGAATTATCTTTTGTATTATACTTAATTTATGTACCAATCAATTTGATTTGTTCAGATTTTTTATGGTTCAGATTATTTTAGTTTCGAGTCATTTAAAAAATGGCCCAAATTTAAATTTATGTAAATTTTAGGTTTGATTGGATGAGTTAGGTTTTTCTTTTCACATCCATATTTTACCTTTTCAAATAAAAACCATTCAAAAATAAAATAAGTTACATTTTATTTATGAGCCTTATATATCAATCAAAGAAAGAAATATAACTTTTTATGATTAATACATAGATGGCCCCTGAACTTGACATTTTTTGTAAAATTAATTTATAAGATTGGAAAACGTGACACAAATTAGTAGGGCTGATCGTTCAATCGAGTCGAGTTAAATTTTTTTTGAGTTATTCGAGTTGACGCGTCATATTTTATAACTTGAACTTAATTTGAAATTTTTCGATTCGAATTTATGAAATCCGAGTCGAGTTTTCAAGTTCCTATACAAATTTAATTGTAATTATTTACTATATTATAGTACGGTTTGATTCCAATTTAAACGACTTTCTCTAATCATATAAGATATGCATATATATTTCTTCATATTATTTTTCACATGTATAAGTAAAATTTGTAATATTATTTAATAAAAATATCATCTAAACTTCTAAAATATATTTATAATATTATTTTTAAGTAAAGGACTTTTGGGGATAAAGTATTGATGAAAGTATAAATGAGTCAATGAATTGATGTGGAGAAAAAAGTTACAAAAAAATTCAGTTGAATGATCAAATTGAATAAAATTTAAAGTTAAAGGACTAAATTGCAAAAAGAATATATTTGTTAAAAATATGAATTGAAGTTATATAGATATTATATAGTGTTAGTGAATCGTGTGGTTTAATTTTGGTCAAAAATAGACTTAAAACGAAAGAGGAATTGAAGAAATGGGAAATCATTCAAAGGTGAGGGGCTAAATTGCAAAAGTAGAAAATTTAATTTAAAAATATGAATTGAAGCTAAATAGGTATTCTACAGTGGTTTAGGAGTATGCGGTTCAAATTTGGTAAAAAAATGACTTACACGAATGAGGAATTGATGAAATGAGGAAACCATTCAAAGTTAAGGGTTGAATTGAAAAAAATATGAAATTTATTTTCAAAAATATAAATTGAAGATAAATAAGTATTCTACGTTGGTTTAGAAATATGTGGTTTAAATTCGGTCAAAATGGACTTAAAATGAAGGAGGAATTGAAGAAAAAAGAAATTATGGACCAAATTACAAAACTATAAAATTCAATTTTTTGGTTTTCCTAGTTGGGCAAATTTCAACTCGACTCGAACTCGAAATTTTTTCGAGTTACTCAAATAACTCGAAGAACTCGACTCGAATAACTCGAAATTGAAAAAAATGTCAATTTTTCCGAATTGAGTCGAGTTTTGCTCGCCCCTACAAATTAGTCCTTATACCAACATCATGAAATTTGAAGCCAATTTGAAAAATTGGCACTCGAACTTAACACCTTTTTTTCAAATTGGCCCATAAACTTTAATTTAATTTTTAATTATATCTGAATTGTTTATTTAATAAAAAATAATATGATTATTTTAATACATTTCATTTAATAAAAACTTCTCATTTCTGAAAAAATTATTAGATGGACCAAGCTCACCATGTCATCTATGGTCCTATCCAATAAAATATGTCCATCTCATTTTTTTCCCAAGGTGAATCTTCATCTCTTCTCTACATGAAAATAAGGAGTGGATTTACTTGGAAGTTACTTTGAGATGGGTGAATTTATTGGATGAGATCATAAATAACGTGGTGAGCCGAGTCTATCGAATAATTTCTCCTATTTCTGATTGTTTTTTAATAAAAATATAAACAATGTTAACTTGTTTTAAAAATGACATTATTATTTAAAATTAATTAGTGTAACACATGTCACTACCTTAAGGGTCCACATTGACAAACATTTCAAAATTTAACGACGTATTTTAAAATTTGAAAATGCTATTTTATTTTTAGGACCATTTAGTTTTGTTTATATATCTTTTATTAATAATAACCAAGAAAAGATAATTTTTTTATCAAATAAAATATATGAAATTAATTATGTTAATTGTTTTTATTAAATGATTTAATTTAATTATAATTAAAATAAAAAGTTAAGGACTAATTTGATAAAAGTTGCCGAGTTTGGGGTTTGATTAATGTATTAAGCCTTCAAGATTTAATGAAGTTTATAACATTTTCCAACATCAGATGCCATTTTGATAAAAATACTAAGTTTAGGGGCTAATTTGTGTATTAATCTTTATTTTACCGTTGAATTTAGGGATGAGGTCAGATTTTTTTTAAAGGAGCAAAAATTAAATTATATATTTTTGAAAGGTTAAAGTATAGTTTTATCATTCCTTTAGTTTATTATATGATTTTTGGAGGGCCAGATTAAATTTTACCATTACATTAGCTTTAGAACTTCAAAATTTTGAAGGGGCTAATATTGAAATTCCCCCTACCTGAATGATTTATTTTCTTAAGAGAGAAAAGTGTGAAAATGCGCGCGTGGTGTAATGTTTTTAAAAAGATTCTGTGGAACCTCTTCTCCTTCATTTTGCTCCCTCTATGATTAGAGGGTGAAAAATAATTCCATATAACTTTAAATGTATTGAAAAATAAAGGGTATTATGTACTTTTCCTTTTCCTTTAATTTTAATTTTCTTTTTTATATATGAACATGACAATTGTGAATCACTTACCAAGTGGTCCTTATCAATTTCGTTTTATTTCCCCCCCAATTTCTTCTGCACTATATCCTCCCATACCCCTTATCCTATACTCTTCCCTTTGCTAATGCACCAGCCTATTCAACATAGGAGAACACTGCTTCGAGCTTGGAAATTCCCTTACCATTTTGCTACGACCTTTATTATAAGGTAAATTCGAACATCTGTAGAGACAATTTCAGCATGGCAGCAAGTGTTGGCTGGAGCCAAGAAGAAGACAGGGCATTCAAAAAAGCAATAGCGATGCATTGGATGGAGAAACAAGAATCTGAAGAGCAGTGGGAGAAGATTGCTTCAATTCTTCCTAGTAGAAGTCTTGAGGAATTGAAGCAACACTATGAAATTCTAGTGGAGGATTACTTCAATAGAGGCTGGTCATGTGCCACTTCCTTGTTATAAAGGAGAGGAGCCTTCCTCCTCTGCTAAAGATCATTTTCATGGAGTTTCCACTGCTGCTGCTGCTGCTAATTCTGATAGGAGATCGAATTCTGGTTACGGAAATGAGTTTTCGGGGTTAACCATTGATTCGAGTGGACATGGAGGGAAAGGAAGTTCGAAGTCGGACCAAGAACGGAGGAAAGGAATTCCATGGACCGAAGAAGAGCATAGGTATTCCCCTCTAGTACTAAACTGTTGTCACATGATTTTCAGCTTTTACTTGCCATATATGATTTTGGGGTCTTATAGAAAATAAAGATGCAATGTAATGAAGCAGAATTACTTGTGTTTGTACAGGTTGTTTCTACTTGGTTTAGACAAGTTTGGGAAAGGAGATTGGAGGAGCATTTCGAGGAACTTTGTGATTTCAAGAGCTCCGACGCAGGCTTAAATTCGATGAATAGAGACCGGCGGCGATCTAGCATCCATGACATCACTAGTGTTAACAATGGGGATACATCTCATCAAGCACCTATCACAGGCCAACAGGCTAACACAAACCCATCTGGCGGAGTAGCCATAGGGCAATCGGTGAAGCACAGGGCTCAGCCACATTTGCCTGGTTTAGGCATGTATGGAGCGCCCGTTGGGCATCCGATTGCCGCTCCAGGGCATATGAGATCTGCTGTAGGAACTCCTGTTATGCTTCCTCCAGGTCACCACCCCCAATCCCCTTCTTACATTGTCCCTGTTGCTTATCCCATGGCACCACCTATGCACCAATAAGTTCAAACTCTTCTCCATTCTTGTAGTAATGCATTGGCCAATGCGATTTCTATAAATAAAGCAGATTAGAAGACGAAAACAGAGAATTCATTTCATTTTAGCTGTAGATAAATTCATATTTACAGTCGGATATTCATTCCCTGTCTGCCAAAGGGCACATGTTTATTCAGCTAAGGATTCTTTCCCAACACAATGCATTGCATTCATATTTCCAAGCACCACCTACTGCTGAACTCACTATTGTATACATATTTTTTTGATCAAGAGAAAATTTTCCATTAAACGAAACAAGAAATACACAAAAGAGTTTGCAGTTCAAACAACAGCACAAACCCGGACAAGGTTTGAGAAACTCCGGTCACGGGCGACTTTCGATAGAAACAGGAATGAAATCTTGAAATCACAAACCCAAGCAGAGCAAAAACAAAGCAAACAACCAAAAGCTCCAACGGTAAAGAAAAACAACCGTACATCGTAGACCAACATCGAGTCCATACCGAGTCTTGGCGATCGAGTAATCTCGCCGTAGAATCCAAGGGCCGAAACGAAATGACGGCGTAAGATGGGGGCTTTAAAGCATAAGATCCTTCCTTTAGAACCACTCAAAAAAGCTGCCACCAGAGCAGCGTCAACCTTCTCAAAAGGCCAGGGGAGAGCACCACACTCCGTTGGAGCTTCATCAGAACTGCAGCACAAAGCGCGAGCTCGCCAGGGAAACTAGAGGAAGCAGAGAAACGGAGACCAAAACAAGTAACCGAGAAAAAAAACTGAGGAAGAGAGGGAGGGAAAGAACGGACGGCAACCGTCGAACACCCCTTTGTCTTAAACCGTTCAAAATCGCAGAAAGGATCTGCGCTCTTCCTCGCAAAAGCAGGCCCTGGCCTCAACCTTATTCGCCGGGAACAAAGGCTCCTTCAACCGAGGTAAGATCAGCCACCGGAGACAAGCTAAAACGAAGAAAAAACCTTCTTCGATCCGAACAGAAACAAGGGGGAAAAGGGTGGAGGATAGAGGAGAAGGGAGGCCAGCCACTACAAAGGCGGCTGGCTGCCGCGAACAGACCAGATCTGGTTTTGTTGGGGTGGAGCGGCGCAAGGTTTGGAGGAAGGGGGAGAGAGTGGCAAGGGTTTAGAAGGGCCTCTCTAACTCACTATTGTATAATTGTTCGGATAGTTTTATATCAATCAAATCATATTTAACCAATAACTAACTGGTGGGACGATATACCAAAATTTTTAAGTAATTTAGATGTATGAATTCTAATATTGTGAATGAAATAAATTGGATAAAAAATATCATAATTATAATGGACCTCTACGGTACTCAATGTGCTTGATTTATATTAATCAACAAATATATTAAATATTGATGGTTGTACAAAATCAAATCATATTTTGATTTTCTTTTTTAAAAAACTAACCTATGTAAGTCAATAAATTAAATTTTCTATTAATTTAGTTTAACTGGTTTATGTAATTCAGTTATCGATTTTAAAATTTTAAACTGATTTGAGTGAATAAATCAAATAAAATTTTAAATTAATGTTCTTTATATTCAACCCATTATGCGTAATCCAAGCCAATTGAAAATAGAAACCCAGCCCAAGTACCTACCCAAAAAATTAAACATAAACCCAACACAATTAAATAATTAACCTTAAATATAAAAAATAATCTAATCTAAAAATAAAATAAAATAAAAACTAATATTTTAAAATAAAATACTTAAATCATCACTCAACTTTACTCTATAACTTATTTTGATACTCAACTTTTAAAATAATCAATTTTAATACTAAACTTTAAACATTAATTTATTTTAATTACTAAAATTTTAAAATAATAAAAAAAATATTTTTTAATAATATTTTGGTCACTCCACCGGTTCCCTCACCAAACCCCTTCACCCTGACCTATTTCTCACCTTCACTAGTATCTCTCTTCTTCATCCCAGTAATGCCGTTCCGGCGAGTTTTTCGGTGAACCAAAACCACCAGCCGACTTCTCTCCTTCTCCCCTTTCTTTCTATCAGCTCGCTTTTCTGAAAACCACCCTCAAATGACCTAAAACGAGTCCAAACTCTTGCGTCTTGGGAGAGCAATTCGTCGCCGTCCACCGTTGGGTTGGCCTAAAATTGAGGTATGTTGATCTCATCACCAAGGCACTTCGAATAACAGTTGGGATTCACTGTCCAAAGCTCCGATCGCCGAAACCGAAATGGGAAGGTAAAACTTTCCCCTCTTTTAGATTTCAGTTCGATTTCCCATTTTTTGCCTCTGATTTGTTCCGATTTCTTTTGTTTTTTTGGGGTTTTGGTTATCAATTTGTTCCTTTTCCTTTCTTTTGTTATCTATTTGTATGTTTATATTTCATTTGTTAAAACTATGATGAATTGACTGGGACTTTATTCTTGAATCTTGATGCCACGAGACATGCTGGATGTAAAAATGTTAATGGAGGATTTAGCTTCTATCTATCTGTTAATTGTGTTGTTTCTCTATAAATTATCATATGTTGAGAGCATGTCTCTTCTACTGCATTTTAAAACTTGTAGCAGGCTGTTTCTTGTTGACATTAAACAATCATGCAGTGCAGCTGCTACAAAAATTAAATATAACTTATGTTAGCAAGTGTGATAAACTTTTACGAGTATAAACAACCTTGTAACAAATTATTTTCCTGTCAACTCTCAAAATAGGTGGGTTTGAATTTGGTTGTTGTTTCTCTTTGTATTTTGTCACTACAAATCGTTCCTAAATTTCATGTTATTTTTCTCACTGGAGTCAATGTTGTTGTCATGGTTAGTGGTTTTCCAAGGAAGGAATGGAAAGGAAAGATGTTATGTCGAAGAATGTCTCTATTTACAAGTCTCAGGCTTCTGACTTGGAACAGAATGCAGTTCCAAACTGCAAGGTGAGAAAAATAATGTTTCAATGTTAGGTTTCTAGCATTTTTGTCACCTATGAAATGAAAAATCTCACTTTATGTTTTCAACTCTAGTTACTTGCACCTTAATTTTTTTCTTCACCTGGTGCAATATAATTTGCTGAAATTATGAATAAGAGCAGACCGGTTTTTGGTTCGCCGGAAAACCCATCGGAGCAGCGTTATTGGATGAAGAAGAGGGTTGCTAGTGAAGGTGAGAGAGGGGTGGGGTGGGGTGCAGGAGGGTGAGGTGAGGGAGGATTTGATTTTTTTAATTAAGTGTATTAAAATATTTTTAAAAAATATTTTTTTTATTTTTTATTTTCACGTCATAATAGTGTTAGAGATTTAAATGTTGAGTGACCAAATTAGGTCAATGTTTAAATTTCAGTGTTAAAATTGAGCATTCTGAAAGTTGAGTGACCAAAATAGGTCGTAGAGCAAAGTTGAGTGATGATTTAAGTATTTTACCCTTTTTATTGAAAAGGGGAAAATGTTACCACATGTTTCGTTAAAAACCTCCCTACACCAAAATGGAGGAAAAGAGTACTCATGGTAATGATTACAATAAAATTAGACCATAACGGTTGGCAAAGGAATTACACCAAAGCATAGAAAATCCTTAGGATTCAGTCATGTCCGCAGTGAACTTGGGCAACACCTCAAATGAAGGAAAATCATGGTATAACTCACCCACAAGTTGACCTCAAGCCAAACAAGCTAAACCATCAGCCACAATATTCGCCTCATGGTACTCATGAGTTATTTGAACCTCCCAACGCCTAGCCAACACTTCTCTAATTTGAGCAACAAAGGCACTACCATTCAAAGCCATTGACCTACCATATAGAATCTGAACCACAATGTTATTATCGATTTCCAATTCAACCTTATGAAATCCTAATCTCCAAGCATGGAATATCACGAGCTGCCCATAATTTCGCCACAAGGATCGGGAAAGAACCAAGGCTCCGAGAGAAACCAAACATCCACTCTCCAACATCATCATAGATAACACCACCCGTTGCCGCCATGGCACAACTCCCTCAAGAGCCCCATCGACATTTGCTTTTACCCAATCCCTAGCCGGTCACTTCCAATACGTCACCGATCTAGCAATGCTATTCGAAGCACCCTTTGTAGCGGCAACATCCACAATCTCATCTCAAAATCAAAGGCAATATGTGACCACATCAACAAAACATTCTCGAACACCATTGAAAACTAGGCAACACCTACGCTTCTATAATCACGCATTTTCGTCCGGGATTCGAATAACCAATTTAAAATCCAAAATGATAAAAATAAATCCATTTAAATTAAAAAAACATTTCTTTTAAAACCCAAATATCCCTATACAAGACCCAAAATCCATAACCCATTTACATGATAAACCCATTATCCCAAATTAAATGACCCATACAACAAGCCCATAACCTAAACAAACTAAGCTGCCTAAACCACATGACCCGATCAAGCCCCCGGTAAGGTCTGCACATGCTTCAGTTCGCTCCCTTGTCCCCTTTGCAATTGCACCAGCCGACCAACACAGTGGTCCCTTCCCTGCATTCAACAGCTGCACAAAGAGACAACAAAGAATTTCAGCATCCAACAACCAATAGCTACCCTTGTCCCCTTTGCAATTGCACCAGCCGACCAACACAGTGGTCGCTTCCCTGCATTCAACAGCTGCACAAAGAGACAACAAAGAATTTCAGCATCCAACAACCAATAGAAATTTTGGTTTTTGTTTTTATTTCATTGTAATATCAAATCTGGCTATAAAGCCGAATGAAACCAAATAAAAGAGGGGAGGAGATCAATACAAAAAAGCAAGCTTTTTTTAGAGGTATGGGGGCTTTCTTTCTATCTTCTTTTTCAAATCTGAAAGAAAGGAAAAAAAAGGGTTTCAAAGTTTTTTTTGAATAAAATCCCGTTTTTAAAACAAAAAAAAACAAAATGGTTTTCGGTTCATAAATCAAAGTTTAGTTTAAGCTTTTTTTTTCTCCTTTAGATCTTAAATTGAATTAAAAAAAGGGTTTGGGAAGTTTACCTTCGATTTCAAGGATGGGTTCGAAGTATCTGGACGCGGAATACCATCCGCCGTCGCCACTCGAACCAACGGCCGACGAGGCAGCGCCGCCTATGAACTGTGTTTGGGGCTCTGATTTCAGCCGAGTGAAGAGTGAGCCTCTGTGTGTAGAGATTTCTCGAATGCATAGGGAAATGAAAAGCCTGTTTTTTCTCCTCTCTTTTACACCTGATATGTGTATTCATAACGCATTACCCTATTTTTTGGGCTAATCACTCGTTAAGCCCTTTTCTTTTTGTTTGTTCTTTTTAGTTTTTGTTTACTTGATTTGCACCTTCTTTTTTCCTTTTCTAGCTATCATGCCCTTTTCCCAGTTTTATTCATTTTCTCTTATTTAAATTTATACCTCTTTGTTTACCCTTTTTCATGCATATGTGATTTTTCAGTCCCTTTACTATTGATTTTGTTCTTTCCATATTGTTAATTAAATGTATGGTACCTTTGTTGACATATGTGATGTGGATGATATGTACATATATTACATATACCTATTTTATAACAAAATATATGGTCTTAATGTATATGTATTCATAATATTTTTATATATGATACAGAGCTTATATATACATATATTTGCATTATATGCTTCGTATATATCTGAACAAATGGCTTGGAAATTATGTGCACATGGCTACTGCCAGCATTTCATCTATATACATACATGAGTTTGTGCACATATACATATATGTACCGTAGGTATTTTTATAATATAGTTTATATTGTGTACAATATATGATTTTGATATATATTATATACGTTTTATATAGTATGTCATATAGCTTTAATATTTATATACATATGGTTACTGCCGAAACCTAAACCTTTTTATATCTAAATATATATTTTGTACATACATAACATACGATTTATACATATATCTTATTATATGCTTTAGGTATATATTGTACAATTTATAGTTTGAAATGCTATGTATATTGCTACTGCCATTGGTTTTTACATATGTATATATGTTTGCGTATGTATGTTTGTATATATTCGACATGTGGATCTTTATTTTCGCTCGATCTGGTCCTTTCCAGATTTTTATTTAATTTCCGTTTTCGCCTTTCCGCATTTATCTTTTTGCTTGATCTTTATTTTCGCGTTTATCTTAATTCGTTTTTAGTTATGTTATTTATTTTCGTCATATTCTTTTCCTTATTTTTGTGACATGCATTTATTTGTCATTCATTTAACCTTTTAATTCTATGTTTATCTTGATAATTAATTAATTTTAATTATAGAAGGAGGTATTCATTAATTCCGATATTCGTGTCGTAACAGTCTTGTTCAATGGATGTTGGTTGAATATTTGAATTAATTCTTACCGTCCGAAGGTAAATATTAATTAAAAAGTTTATAGATCACAACATCATGTTTAAATGCTTGGATCATGCATAAAGGTGATTGTACGAAGTTCGAACCCTAAATTAACACGACAGTCAGGCTTATTCGATGTCAGTTTAATCTATGGTCCGTTGTATCGTCACTCTTATTAATTAAACGTTTAATTAATTCAAGCCCACTAAATTTTAAACCTCACTTATTAAGGTTTATATTCAAGTAAGGTCATGTAATTAAAGTTAATTTAAATTCCAACAATTTCCATTGATCAAAAGCAACATTTGATTTGGTACCGATTTCGGGCGTTGTGGGGTGCTAATCCTTTCTCACACGTAACCAACTCCCGAACCTATTTCATGAATCTCTGGTTTTGTGGTGTTCGGTCTACCTTATCCAAATGACCTGTGGTGACTCCAAGTTTTTTATTTTAAAACAAAAATGATTTTTTCAAAAAGAAAAACGGTCGCTACAGCATGGCGACTTCGTTGGGGATAAATTTTGTTTTTACAAAACAAAAAGAGAGTTAGGCCAAGAATCAAATGTTTCTTTTATCGAGGGAAATTCTGAAATTTAAATTGACCACAATTAATTTGTTCTTCGAGGATAACGCTTTCATTAAATGGTTCTTGACAATTGGTGGTTTTGTATTAGTTTCTCATTTAATTTATAAGGAATCACCGACATGTGTTACATCATAATCATCGAGCTTTTTACTCGAGCTCTATCCCTTAAGTGGGATTGAAACGCCACATACCTACGTGAGAAGCCCTCCACGGGTCGATAATTCACTTCCGAAATCCACGCCTTTGACACATGAACAACCTTTCACGTCACCAGGTCATGCTTTCCCTCGAACCAAATCCAATTTGCAAGCTTGTAATGGGCCAGAATTGGGGTTCTTGTCACCTTAGTAGGTGATAAGATAGGTTCGGGTATCCTTGTATAGAACCAAACTCACATGTGTGAGAATCTAAGAAGCCCACCCTGTTAAAGCCATGCGGTAACTCTAGAAAATTAGAATATCATGTAAATAGGGTTTATGTTGTGCTAAAGCATGCAGGTAGATACCATGATAAGTATTAAATAAAACATTATGGGTAGCAAGCATGTCAGGTAGGTTTGTATTCCATATTATATATATATATATCATTTCCCTTAATTATTTTATTCATTCTAACTTATGTTTTCTTTTGACATTCACATCACATTTAATATTCATCTACATGGTAGTTGCATAACATCATCTTGATATGTTAATCAATATTGCATCATCGTAAGGTTGCATTTAGGGCATTTGCTTTACATTTACATGCATTCATTTTGGAGAAGTCAATACTAATTTTTTAGGATGTCTCGTGATAGAGTGATTCTGGATCAAAGGAAATTTCAATCGATTCAGCACCCATACGGAACCCGACACAAAACTAAGATGGTGAACGAAGAAAGGTTAGACCGGATTGAGCAAACCCAAAAGGACATGCAAGTAGATTTGGCCCAAAAAATAGAAGAACAGTTAGCCAAGGCCCGACAAGACATGATGGAGCAATTCAAGAAATCTCAACAAGAGGCCTTAGGACAAATAGCCCAAATGTTCAGACTTAAGCTTCCCGAGTAAGAAGAAGCTTTTGTTGATAACCCTACGGCAAGGTCCAAAATTCCTACGTACCCGTCGGGTTTTACTCCTCCTCATGCTAAAGGTCAACCGGATCATCAAGTAACACTTTCTCAAGGAAAAAACCACTTTATCAGGCCGGTGCCTCATTCCCTATTAATTTACCCTTCGCATCGGAAGTCAAGCCCGAGGGCAATGAAGCCGAAAACTTTGTCTCAGAGATGAACCAGTTAATTGATTTTGAGAAACCCAAGATTGAGACCTCGAAAGAGATCGAAGATCGTTGCAAGCGACTTGAAGAGAAAATGGAAGCTATGGAGGTAGTGGACGCTTTCATTGGATTTAATGCTAACATACTTAGTTTGATCCTGGATTTGGTGCTACCCCCTAAGTTTAAGGCCCTAGAATTTGAAAAATATGATGGGACGAGTTGCCCCCATGCTCATCTTACCATGTTTTGTCAAAGGATGATGAGATACGTAGAGATGACAAGTTCTTAATCCATTGTTTCCAAGATAGTTTATTAAGATCTGTCATTAGATGGTATAATCAATTGAGCCGATATTAGATAAAGTCATGGAAAGACTTGGTCAAGGCTTTTCTAGCCCCATACCATCACGTTAGTGATATGGTGCCAGACCATTGGACCCTACAACGCATGAAGCAAAAGTCTAATAAAAGCTTTAGGCAGTCTGCACAGCGTTGGAGAGACGTGGTGGCACAAATTCAACCCCCGCTTGGTGAGAAAGAGACGGTGGTCACATTTATCCAAACTTTGGAGGGCCCAATTTTGGATCGCCTTATAGGTCACGCGACTACCAATTTCGCCGATCTAGTGTTATCCGGTGATCTCGTTGAGAATGCTGTCAAGACTGGAAAAATTGACAGTGGAGGAAGTTCAAGTGCATCCCATAAGAAGTCATCATACGGAAGGAAGGGCTACGAAGTGAACTCTTCGGGGGTTTACGATACCGGTTATTTGAATCTGTTATCGTTTTGTAACCTAAGGCTACACCAAGTGCTCAAGGTCCATCGAACCAAAACTCCGATCAAAGAAAAAACACCGAGAAGATGAAGTTTACCCCACTACTAATCTCGTACGATGAATTGTACAAGCAATTGTTCGATATCCTTGTGGTGACACCCTTCTATCAAGCACTATTGTAGCCTCCATTCCCGAAATGGTATGATCCCATCACAAAATGCGAATACCATGGTGATCAAGTGGAGCGCTCGATTGAGACTTGTTTCGACTTCAAGAGGGTCGTGAAAAAACTAATCAAGCTCGGGGTCATCAGTTTTGAAAAATCTAGTGGGCCGACTATAACCACCAACCCCCTACCAAATCATACCGGTGGGGTGAATGCAATCTCCAAGGAAAGCAACCGAACGACTAGGTCCAAGGTGTCGAAAGTCAAATCTCCTCTCAGTTGGGTTTGGTAAAAGCTACTTGATACGGGTCTGGTCGGTCAAGGAATGATGATGCCCGAGGGGCATAGCGGTCTGTATTGTGAGTTTCATCCCGAAGGGGGCACACTATTCAAGTCTAGCCAGTTCAAGGATATTATTCAAGGCCTGATAGACAATAAAAAAGTTGAATTCTTCGAAGATTGAACCCGCTCTTCCCCCTTAGTCTAGACATCAAGCCAAAACTTTAGTAGGTCATCTTTTTCTTTTAACTTCCTCTAAGTAATGCATGTAAATCAAATCCACCGGCATAAGCCTGAAAACGATGTCGATCTTTTCTAAGGGCCTAAGACTACATGGTTTAATTTTCAATGAAATGATACATTTTTTGTTCTTCAACTCACTCTTCATTTTGTGCATATATATCTGTCTATTGAGTCCCCGTATATCAATTGCACAAGGAACATTGACTATGACCCAAAGGTTGAATTCGGGTAGCTTGTGTCTAATTGAAATCCTAAGTTGTGGAGATTATGAAGATGCTACTCGCATTTCACATTAAATGAAAATAAATCGGTGCAATTTAAGGTTTGAAGCCTGGTAATAGGCATTTTCAAGACAAAATGAATTGATTTAACTTTTAAAGCCTGGTAATAGACGTTTTTCAAAAAACACTTCAAAGCCTGGTAATAGGCATTTTCAATACAAAATGAATTGATTTAACTTTTAAAGCCTGGTAATAGACATTTTTCAAAAAACACTTCAAAGCCTGGTAATAAGGCATTTTCTTTCAAAAATTAATCAAAAAGCACTCCAATGCTCGAAACCTAGTAGTAGGCATGTTCAGATAAGAGTGTGGAACTTTTTGGGCACTCCGCTAAAGCCCATTCTAATCGAATCTCTTTTCTTCATGAGTGATGGTAATATTTTCAAAATTATGACAATACTGAGTAGCTCAGGAAATTGTTGTTTGCTCCATCATTTATTTCAAGCCAAAGGGATGTGATGAATTGAATTCTCCAAACGAAATGAACCTACCAAAGGCAATGTAGTCAAGCAACAAAGGAGCTTAAAAATGCACTTCACATCTTCAAACATCAATTCAGCTTTTAAGGTCTCCTAGACACAAGATTTGTTTAGGGCAATCCCCGGTAAGCCATTTTTAGTGTTGCTCGTGCACTTGATATTCGGGGTGTTCAATCTAGCTTGATATGTTCACAATCTGAAAAGAAAAAACCAATTTTTAAGCGTCTCACATTGAAGTCAGAACATGTAGCCCTATATTTGAAAAAAAATGTTTTCTTTACATCACTCACAAAGGAATTTAAAAGTATAGGGACCTACAGTAAATGGGCCTTCAGATCGCTGCTTCCGCTAAAAAAAGTAGTCACAAGTTAACGTTCGCCTAGTGAGGTAACATTTCAGAAGAAGATGGTTAAACCCACAAGAGGTTGAGGCATCAGCGACAATAACCCATCCAGTCTGCAAGACAAAAACAAGACCAAGCCACCAATATGGCTAGAAAGTCATGGGGCACCCCCTTTAAATTCAACATCATGGCCAATTGCATTGCATGTCATTCGCATCAACATCATTCCACTCATTATGCATTCATATCAAATACCTACATCATACATCAAGTTAGATGCATCCATGCTAAGTGCATCTGCTTCATTCATACATGAAACAAACAGGTTCAAGCCTTAATCATGAAAGGTAATAACAAATTGGCAAGCCTTCAACCATGAAGGAAAGCTGATCAACCTCTATTCTTCAGATTTTGGCTCATCGTCATTAGTGTAGCCGATCATTCTCTATTCTTCAAATTTTGGCTCATCGTCAGTTGTGTAACGGATCACAAACTCATCATCTCATGCCTCTTCGTCAGAGTCGTAGCTTGATCGCCACAAACTCCTCAGATCATGCCTCTTCGTCAGAGTTGTAGCTTGATCCCCCTAACTCCTCAGATCATGCCTCATAGCCATAGTTGTAGCTTGATCGCAATTTAGTCACCGGATCATGCCTCTTCCTCGGAGACTTAGCTTGATCCAATCCAATCCCTCGATCTTATCTCCTCATCAGCGGCGTAACAAATCACCAATATTTAAACATCTCTTTACCCTAACTTTTAAAATTTCACAGTTTCAAATAAATAAATAGATACTCAGTCTGAGACAATTGTCTTTTACTCTCGCAGGTTCTTTCCAGAAAATGGGATGAAATAGATGACTCGACCAAATTTTGACTCTCCGTCGGTAGTGTAACAGATCAACAGATAAGTTCTATTCCTCTACAAGTTGGAAGATGGTACAATTAGAGTTAAAGGAAGAGTCATGCCAGAAAAGGTGTTCCAGTTCGCCCGAACGAAAATAACTATCTTTAAGTCTTTACTTTATTGCTGTTTTACAACAATGAGCAAAGAAGGACAGCTGTAATCACCCATTTTCGTTCGGGGTTCGAATAACCAAATTAAAATCCAAAATAATAAAAATAAATCCATTTAAATTAAAAATCCATTTCTTTTAAAACCCAAATATCCCTTTACAAGACCTAAAATTAACAACCCATTTACATGATAAACACATTATCCCAAATTAAATGACCCATACACCAAGCCAATAACCTAAACAAACTAACCCGCCTAAACCACATGACCCGATCGAGCCCCATACAAGCCCCGGTAAGGTCTGCACCATGCTTCAGTTCCCTCCTAGCAATGAACCGACCAAGTCCAGCTACCTTTGTCCCCTTTGCAATTGCACTAGCCGACCAACACAGTGGTCCACTTCCCTGCGTTCAACAGCTGCACGATGAGACAACAAAGAATTTCAACATCCAACAACCAATAAAAATTTAGGTTTTCGTTTTTATTTTCATAGTAATATCAAATCTGGCTATAAAGCCGAATGAAACCAAATGAAAGAGGGGAGGAGATCAATACAAAAGGCAAGCTTTTTTTTAGAGGTATGGGGGCTTTCTTTCTATCTTCTTTTTCAAATCTGAAAAAAAGGAAAAGGGATTTCAAAGTTTTTTTTTGAATAAAATCCCATTTTTAAAACTAAAAAACAAAGGAGGTTTTTGGTTCATCAATCAAAGTTTAGTTTAGGCTTTTTTTTTCTCCTTTAGATCTTAAATCGAATTCAAAAAAAGGGTTTCGGAAGTTTACCTTCGATTTCAAGGCTGGGTTCGAAGTATCTGGACGCGGAATACCATCTGTCGTCGCCACTCGAGCCAACGGCCGACGATGAACCGCGTTTGGGGCTGGGATCTGATTTCAGCCGATGAGGGGTGAGCCTCTGTGTGTAGCTATTTCTCGAATGCATAGGGAAATGAAAGTCCTGTTTTTTCTCCTCTCTTTTACACCTGATATGCGTATTCATAACGCATTACCCTATTTTTTGGGCTAATCACTCGTTAAGCCCTTTTCTTTTTGTTTACTTGATTTGCACCTTTTTTTCCTTTTCTAGCAATCATGCCCTTTTTCCAGTTTTATTCATTTTCTCTTATTTAAATTTATACCCTTTGTTTACCCTTTTTCATGCATGTGATTTTTCAGTCCTTTTACTATTGATTTTGTTCTTGCCATGTTGTTGATTAAATGTATGGTACCTTTGTAGACATATGTGATGTGGATGATATGTACCTATATTACATATACCTATTTTATAATAAAATATATGGTCTTAATGTACATATATTCAAAATATTTTTATATATGATACAGAGCTTATATATACATATATTTGCATTATATGCTTCGTTTATATCTGAACAAGTGGCTTGGAAATTATGTGCACATGGCTACTGCCAGCATTTCATCTATATACATACATGAGTTTGTGCACATATACATATTTGTACTGTAGGTATTTTTATAATATAGTTTGTATTGTGTACAATATATGGTTTTGATATATATATATATATTATATACGTTTTTATATAGTATGCCATATAGCTTTAATATTTATATACATATGGTTACTGCCGAAACCTAAACCTTTTTATATCTAAATATATTTTTTACATACATAATATACGATTTATACATATATCTTATTATATGCTTTATGTACATATTGTACAATTTATAGTTTGAAATGCTATGTATATTGCTACTGCCATTGGTTTTTACATATGTATGTTTGTATATATTTGACATGTGGATCTTTATTTTCGTTCGATCCGGTTCTTTTCGGATATTTATTTAATTTCCGCTTTCACTTTTTATACTGCCATTTGTTTGCATATGTATGTTTGTATATATTTGACATGTGGATCTTTATTTTCGTTCGATCCGGTCCTTTTCGGATATTTATTTAATATCCGCTTTCACTTTTTTGCATTTATCTTTTTGCTTGTTCTTTATTTTCGCGTTTATCTTAATTCGTCCTTATTTATATTATTTATTTTTACCATGTTCTTTTCCTTATTTTTGTGACATGCATTTATTTGTCATTCATTTAACCTTTTAATTCCATGTTTATCTTAATAATTAATTAATCTTAATTATAAAAGGAGTTATCATTAATTTCGATATTCGTGTTGTAACAATCCTGGCTCAATAGATGTGGGTTGAATATTTGAATTAATTCTTACCGTCCGAAGGTAAATATTAATTAAAACGTTTATAGATCACAACATCATGTTTAAATGCTTGCATCATGCATAAAGGTGATTATAAGAAGTTCGAACCCTAAATTAACACGACAGTTGGGCTTATTCGATGTCAGTTTAATCTATGGTCTGTTGTATCGTCACCCTTATTAATTAAACGTTTAATTAATTCAAGCCCACCAAATTTTAAACCTCACTTATTAAGGTTTATATTTAAGTAAGGGCATGTAATTAAAGTTAATTTAAATTCCAACAATTTCCATTGGTCAAAAGCAACATTTGATTTGGTACCAATTTCGGGCGTTAGAGGGTGCTAATCTTTCCCCACACGTAATTAACTCCCGAACCCATTTCATGAATCTCTGATTTTGTGGTGTTCGGTCTACTTTATTCAAGTGACCGGTTGCGATCCTTTATTTTTAAACAAAAATGATTTTTCCAAAAAAAAAAAAGGTCGTTATAGCTTCCAAAGGACCCGATACGTAACGACAAAAACAATAGGCCAATAATTCCCTAAAGATAGAGCAAGACCACAACCCAATTCGCATATGGAGTAGCTTGGAACAAAGGCAAAGCATCAACCCCGACAAGGCGAGCCCAAACCTGCCACGCACACACATGACCACAGAACATAGTCCAACGACTCCTTACCTTGACCGCAAGATGAACACGTGGTAGATGTTGTAATATGCTGACGACCACATTAACATTAGTTAATAACCTTTCATGCAAAAGCAGCCACAAGAAAACACACACTCTTTGAGGAACATTCATACGCCAAATAAATCGCCACAACCCATTTGTAGGAGACAAGTGATTGTCCCCAAGCGATCTATAGGCTGATGCAAATATATCCCACCAAAAATTCGTCCACCACCCATCACAGATTTTCCAACAAACAACCCGATGAACATTCGCCCCAAATTTGATTAAGCCCCTTCCAAAGCCTAGAGCAATTCGGTCGGTTAATAGTAATTAGAATATCCTCATGCTACTTATACTTCACTTTTAAGAAGCAAACCCAAAGCTTATCTTCATTATTAGCTAGTTGAAACCTAATCTTCATGAGCAATGCTTGGTTATGACGACCCAAATCCTTGAATCCCAAACCTCCCTCATGAACATGTAACTTAACAGTCTCCCATTTCACAAGGGCAATAGCAGTCGAACCATTAGACGAGCCCCGAACAAATCTTCATATCATTTTCTCCATCTCATCACATATACCCTTCAACAACCAAAAAGACTGCATGACATACATAGGAATCGCCTGTAGAATTGCCTTCGCCAAGGTGATACGTACAACTAAGGATAAAGTACAAGCAAGCCAACCTGATAATCTTTGATCAATCTTATCTAGTAAGAACTGGTACATGTCTTTTGTGACCCGCTTATACAAAAGAGGAATCCCCAGATACCTCCCAAGATCATCAACAGTCTCAAACCCAAAATAACCTGCTATCGGGTGCTTCAAATCTACTGAGCAATTTCTTGAGAAGAAAATCTACGTTTTGGACACACTTACTCGGAGATAAAAGTAGTCACAGAATGCACCCAAAACATCTCTAATAACCTCTGACTGATCAGTAGACGCTTCAACAAAAAGAACCAGATCATCCGCAAAGAACAAATGCGACAAGCCCGGCCCTCCACGAGACAAATGAATAAGCTTCGACAACCTATTCTCAACCTTACGCTTGATGGCATGGGATAATCGTTCCATACAAATTACAAACAAGTAGGGCGAAAGAGGGTCACCCTGCCGGATACCCCATGATGGATAGAAGCACTCGGTGGCATCCCTATTCCAAATGATTTGTGTCGAGACAGAACAGATACAATACATGATCCAGGATATAAACTGCGGCAGCAAACCCAATTATGAAAGAGTCTCCTCAATAAAGTGCCACTCGAGACGGTCGCAGGCCTTATCCATATCAACTTTTATTTCCATAAAAGGCTTTGCATCAAGCTTTCTGCACATCGTGTGAATCACCTCTTGAGTAAGAATCACGTTATTAGTGATATAATGGCCTGACACAAAACTAGATTACTTCTCATCGATCCAACCAAGTAAATGCGACTTTAATCTGTTGACAAGAATCTTCGTAATAATCATGTACATCACTGTATATAGACTAATGGAGCGAAATTGCTTGATGTTCTCCGGATTCGCAACCTTGGGTAACAAGACCAAAAGAGTGCGATTAGCCAAGTCCTCCAACACGTCAGACACAAAAAAAATCCCGTACAAACTGAAAGACAGAGTTGCCAACCGTTTCCCAATTCATTTGAAAAAACTGGCATTGAAGCTGTCAACCCTAGGGGACTTCATCAGCTCCATGCTAAAAATAACAGTACACACCTCTTCCATAGACACCGAGTAAACAAGACACAGCTGGTCACACTCAGATAATTGCCGAAACCCACCACGAAAATCTGCTCGAGTCTGACTTCTAGGTTCGACGTGAATAAATTCTTAAAAAACCCCAAAATTAATTTTTTTGTCACCCTACTATTAAACAATCAACGATGAATATTTATCTATATAGATGTATATCATGATAATAACTTTATCAAGAAGAAATCATTTACTTTATCATTAGGAATATTGTCTTCACTAATTAGACTTTAATATATTATGTACTTATTATGCCTATAAATAGATGATTTGATGAAGGCATTGTACATAAGTCTATATTGAGAATAATACAAATCTTCCTCTTTCTCTAGTTTATTGTTCTTGTTATTGTTCTTCGCTATTTTATTTCTAACACGTTATCAGTACAACTTTGCTTGAAAGATTTTGGTGCTCTTCGTTTGAATCCCAAAGAAGTTATCAAAAAAATTAAATCCTACATTGAACCGAAGATAATTTTTCCTTCATTTTTTTTATAATTACTGATTGCTTTTATCTTGATATTTTAATTTGGTTTTTAATTTTTTTTGAAAAAGCATGGTAGCATGTTTTGAAGGTTTGAGAAAGCCATGGATTTTGAAGGCACTCAAAGACTACACAAAATGTGGTGATCATGGTTCAACCTAAGATTAAAAAAGTTCACTCAACACATACTTTTGGGATGATTATATCTTCAAGAAAATCTATTCATTATGAACCACTCATGATTGACAGTATGCTAATTGGGTTTATATCAACATAAAGGTAACATAAAGTTACAATACTGTTTTATTTATTTGCAAAGATTTTCTTCATTTAATCATTTGCCACAAATCTTTCTTTATTATTAAAGTATAATAATAAAATGAAAGATATAATAAAAGATAGATGCGACGAATCTGGATTTATTTGTAATAATATTGCTTTATTTTTATTATATTATTTAATATTTTATATTGTATATTAGATTTATTTATTTTATAAGATTTGGTATTTTTAACCGTGTTTTGAGTTTTACATGATATAATTACTTGGAAAGAGACATGACATTATGAGAAGCTATCTTGGTCATTTTCTATGTCTCCATTGTCCTCGAGAGGAAACTCATTATCGGTAAACTCTACTTTTATTTTTATTTTTATTTTTATTCTTTAAACTAAACTTGTAAGGTGTGATAAATCTTTGTGATTTTGCTAGAAAGCAATAATTCTTTTGCGTCGAAAAACTCGACTATAAACTTCTCTCAAGTTCAAGTTATGAAAATTCATCTTGATCCAAAAATATTTTATGGGAGGCATTCCCTGAAGTGAATGCAAGCATGATGTTTATTCTATGTAATTATTGGATTTGTTTCATTCCTTGAAGTGAATGCATACATGGTAAATCACTATTCAGTTAGTGATATAACTCTGATATGATCCAAATTACTTTTCAACTGAAGTTATGTGGTTAGAGTATCAATGATGAGGATATGTTAATAAAAAACATACTCCACTTTTCACGCAAATAATGTTGTCCGCAGACACAATATCTTGAAAAAGGTCTTAAAGGCCCACTGGCTCCACTCCAATCCCTGAAATGAATGCGAGATTATATAATAAAAAGAATAAAGGTTACATTAGTAGTTGTGGTCATGATTGAAGCCATGAACATGGACATGGACAATATGATTATTCAAAGAATGTTTATACCCACTAGAAGTGGGGTTATAAGGATGAAAAGAGTGATAAAGATCATCTTAAGGAAGTGAAATCCTTTTTATTACCAATGTGATGTTATAAACCATTGGTCTCGTACTTGTCGTACGCTGAAAAATCAACAATCATTGATTGATAAAGAAAAGAAAATGGAAGCAAATTTTGTTTGCAAAAATGACAAAGATGATATTGGTCCAACTCATTTGGACGTTGTTGGTCCAACTCATTTGGACATTGTTGATTTTCTTATAAACCTTGAAGGGAATAAATCATATTCTAATTATTCTCGTAACCTTGAAGAGAATTATTTTTTTAATTTACTTTGCTTTTGTTTATTTAGTTTACGCATTAATTATTTACGTTTTATATTTATATTTATATATATATGGTATTTATTTATTTATTTTGTTTCACATGATTATTTATCAAATACAATCTATGGTGACGATTTATGCTTAACAGAAGCATAAGATATAATTTCCCATTGAAATGCAAGGGAAAATGTGAGTACATCTCAAAGAACTAAAAATATTGACACTCCAAAAGAGCAATAAGTTCTTAAGAGAAAGCACGTTATAAAAGTGCAGAATTGTGATTATTGTAATAATTACTACTAATGGTAATAATATCGTCACCACTAAAAGTGAAAACTTTAAGAGAGCAATATGAGTTTGCAAAATAATCCTTCTAGAATTATAGATAACATATGTTATCAATTGGCACATGAAATAAGCCAATGTGAATATAAGTTTTGGTAACTGAATAATCAGTTGATAGCTCTAGACGAGCTATATGTTGTTACCAAAATAATAGTTTTCATTGAAAACTCTAGAAGAGCTAAATAAATTCCTATTCAAAGGAACAATTTTGATGGTCGTACTAGACATCCTATAAATATGGAGAGAGAGAAAAGTCAGAAGGGGGATTAATCATCATTAATTAGCCATTATTAAAACTAGTAATAATAATATAATATTAAAAGAAGAAAGAGAAGATACCTGGAGATTCAAACCGCCTCCGAGAAAGAGAAAGGTCACCGAATTGGACCACCAGAGCTGCCATCTCATCATCGGAAGTTTGCTGCCACCGTCGGAAGGTAATCTCTTGCCACTCTTTTCATTTCCCTACATAAAAATCAAATATGCTAGATCTAAGTTTAGATCTAAAAGAAACTGAAGTTAAAACATAAAGTAAAGCCATTAGAGGTTTTTTTCGGTCGCCGGTGAGGTTAAGATTATGGTCGAAGTCGAAAATGAGCGTTTAAGGGTAGTTTTAGGGGTGAAGATGGGTGGATTCAATTGAATCCAGGTACATTTAGGAATTCTGGGTGAAGAATATGTGAAAATAGGGTTTTTTGGGTTCAGACGGTGGTCAGAACGGTGGCTGGAGTGGCAACCGGAGGTTGCTCTTGGTGACCGGCATCGTCTACGGCGGCCGGCGAACAGTTAAAGGGTGATCGAAGTTGGTTGCTGAGGATCTACGTGGTAGTTGAGGTGAAGGCTTAGGGCGGCGTTCACCATGTTCTTCGTAATACGAAGAACATGGATGAGTATTCATCTGAAACCCCAAGGTTTTGATCTGAAATAGTTAAGATTTCTGGGAAAATGTTGCTTGTCTTCAGAGCATTTTGGGGAGGTGAGAGAGAAGAGAGAGAATAAGGAGATGGTTTATGGCAGAGTTGTCTCGTTCTTGGGCCATTTATACTCGGCCCCAAACGGTGCCATTTTGGCATCGGGTTTGGGCGAGTCTACGTGGGCCGGATCGGGTCAAAGAAGGATCCACGCCCTTCTTTTGGTTTTTCATGTTTTGGGCCTCCAGTTTTGTTTTCATTTCAATTTAGCCCCAATCTTTTTGTAATTTGGCACTCATATTTCAATACTAATTCAATTTAGCCCCTTTTTACATGTTATTTCTTTAATTGGTTTAATTTAATTGCTTTAATTTTATATTGTATGCTTGCATAGTTTTAAATAGCATTCAGTGTATTGTTAGATAATATTAAGCACTTAGCCTTTAATTAATTAGAGCCTTAAGTTTTAGGATCTTTAATTAAATAATTGATTAGAGAGAAAATTGTAGTAAGTTAGTATATATTAAATGGGAAATTTTGGAGTGCTAATTTGGGTAGTATCTCAAACGTATTGGGATGTTATTCCAACAAGACTCTTAAATGGAACATTTAATATTTGCTACCACCTAGAAATTTGGAAAATGGCTTAGATAATTAATCAAAGCCCTAATTAGGCCTATTACTTTAATAATTAGAAAATGACAAATTGAATAGAAATGTTATTTGATTAATCGATTTCAATATGAATAATGCCCAATTCATTGGGTGTTATCTCATAGAAATCTTTAAAATCAATAATATTTAGTTGTAAATAATTAAATTAACTAGAACCTTTTTATGTTTGAACTTAAAATTAACAAGACTATAAATAATCATGCATTGAGAAACCTTTTATATTGGAAGTATATTTTGAATACGAATAAGGGTGTCCTAAAGCATTTGGGCATTCTTAACCTCGTATATGAATAACATATATTTCCTTATAAAAGGATATATCTATTTGGAATTTAAATCCAATTAATAATTATTGATTGAATTAAATTCAAATTATTATTCGAAATGCGAAAATGCCACGTGAAATTAATAAGGTACCGATAACGACATTTGTGGGGGTACTAATCCTTCCCCACACGTAACCGACTCCCAAACCCAAATCATTTTAAAAAGAATCTTTGGTTATTTTTATGGTGTCTGGTCTACCAAAGTGACCGGTGGTGACTCCAAATTGGTTTTCAAAATTAAATAAAGGATTTAATATAGAAAAACCCTAATTTTCAAGATTTAATAAATTAAAATGAATAAGAACCCGATTTTCAAAAGAATCAATCGTCAGGCTATTTTTCTATACATTCAGTTACAAAAATGGTCGCGACAGCTTGGCGACTCTGCTGGGGATTTTTTTTAAAAAATACGAGTCAGGCCTAATCAATTAATTTCATGTGGCATTTTGACATTTTAGAGTGATAATTTAATTTATTTTTTCCAATAATTATTGGTTGGAATTTTAGAAAGAATGAAGGTAGTTTTTATTGTGTGATATATTTGTCATTCATGCATAGCCTTCTACCAGGGCTTTCACCCTTAAGTGCGAGCGGGACATTATCCTACATTGAGTTATTCAGCTCCGTGATCGGATTTTTATCTCTCTTTCGGTATACTAACCTTATGCACCGTGAGTTTTACGCCTCCGCTATAAGGGACCTATACCACTGAATCGATGTCTTGCTGTTGCAGTAAACGGTAACGACAGTTCGGGAACTTAGAGTCTAGAACAATACCCTCATGCTATATATTAGAAACCCACCCCACTAGAGCTAGATAGGGACCTAGAACAGGTTCTGGCAGTTTAAATACATTTCTCTGGTTATTTTTTGTGCTTGATATAACCTGCTTTACTGTTTGTTTTAATATTAAGTCTTTGCCTTTGATATTATTATGAGATACTGACACTTTCTTTGTTTTGTTTTGCTTGTTTGTTTTTTCTGTTTTGGCATCATTGTATTCATAAGGGGTATTGATCCAAGAGCTAGTCAGTTAGGAAGTGTTCGAATGGCAGAAGGGTCTAGTAGACAGGGAGAGGATAAATGGCACTGTTTGGATATGGTCAAAAGAAACCCAACATTTAAAAAGGGATAGTATTCAAGTAGACCATGTGACACAGACAAAAGGAACTGCAAAAATCAACTCGAGATAGAGTAAGTGTTTGCCAGAGTTAAAAGTTATGTGGGAACAAAGGGATGAAAAGGGAGTTTCAATCTGAATTTGGGGATATAGCTAAGTTATTATATGTGCAAGTATATCGGGAGATGATACGGGCCATGGCACAACACTGGAATCTGACGTACAATTGTTTTACGTTTGGTGATATAGACATGACACCCACTTTGGAGGAGTATAAGGCTTTGTTGAATTGTCTAACGGTACATAGTGATAAAATTTATACAAGATCTAATCACCCACCGGGCTTCAAGAAAATGCTGAAAATAGTCATTGGTAAAGACGAAGCATGGTTCAAAGGGAAGTTGAAAGGAAAAGGAAATGAAGAGGTTTTGAAAGATAATGAACGCATTGATTGGAAGGTCATTCAAGGTATAATCTTAACTGGTGATGAATTAGAGAAAGGAAGAGAAAATTGTTTGCTTTATGCATTTATGGGTTAGTGCTGTTCCCAAGGACTGTTGATTGCATAGATCCATTAGCGTTAGGTCTGTTTGAGAGATTAGAAAAGAACATTAATCCAGTGCTCGCAATTCTGGCAGAAATGTACAGATCACTTACTACTTGTAGAAAATTTGAGGAATGAAGATTATGGAGTCGTGCACAACTGTTGGAAGTATGGTTTCGAGGTCATCAATGGACCACACCTTACAAAGTTCGAAGGTTTTTCAGTGACTATTCACCGTTAGAGGAACATATTACTTCGTGCATTCCTAAAAAAAGACAAAATCTCAGTGGAAATAATCTTTCTTGAACTTGAAAGAATCAGACGTGGTAAGAAAAACTTCTTGGCTAAATGTGAATAGTTATCAATATCGGTGTGGAATGTTTAACTGGATTCCATTGCCGAGGATTTGGGATGGAACAGCCTACTGCCCGTTGTTAGTGTCTAGACAATTTTGATCGAGACAATTCATCCGTGCAACCAAAGGAATGGATACTTTTGGTATGCACACAAAACAAGTAATTATAAACCAAAGGTAACCGATACTTCAAGGGCTTGGTTAACACCGAGAAGGGTAGAGCTTCGGGATGGGACGGAAGTCATGAAAGGTTATGCGGATTGGAAAGCCAAAAGGGTTAATGACAATCTCCTGAAAAAGAATCCAACAGGAGGTGGTTCTGCTAACGAACGCGTAAAGAATGCTCCCCAGTAATAAAAATGAAACATGATCATGAGAAGGAAGTGAGAGGATACACGAAAAGGATTAGTGGCCTAAAACACGAGCTCTCAAAGTTAGCACTAGAGGTGGAGGTTCAACAAAACAAAAGAAAAGAACTTATAGAGCAAAACTAGAAAGTTGAGTAAGAATTGGCAAAATTAAAGAAGACTCATTTCTGGGTGCAAGAAATCAAAAAAGAAAGTATGAACAATATAGTGTAGAATATGTCTGAACAATTAAAAGATATGACAAAACAAAAAGATAGCTACAAAATATGTATGAGAAAAAGGCAGTAGAGTTGAAAGAATCAAATACTGAAGCTAGGAAGAGGTTGGAGAAAGAGCAAGCTCAGAATGAAGAATTGAAGGCTCAAGAGTCACAGCTAGAACATTCGGCCATAAGGAATCATGAGGAAGAAAAAGACAAGATGGATCAAGAAAATGAAAGTCGGCAAAAGAGAGTGGCAGAGTTAGAAGGAGAGGTACAAGGTTTGAAAGATCAACTTGCGAGTTTTGAAGAGTGCTCTAGCCAGAAAATCAAGTACGGAGGAACAAGTATGAAGCTGCTCAGCGCAAAATTCAGAGTCAAAGTAATGAACTAATCACTTCCCATGAATATGTGAGGAAAATCACCGAATATGTACAAATGTTGTCAAGAGATGCTATACTTTGATGTAACGTCCCAATTTCGGCCTGGAGCTTGAGGAGAGGGTTGTGTGCCTGCTACTCAAGCTAGTTAACCTAGTAGTGAGAGCTGAGATTTATGTAGTTGAAATTATCCATTCTATGTTTGAATCTTTGTAGCTAATGAACGTTTCACTAAAGCTAGCTTTTGAACTCAATAACCCTTTTTGCATTCTTGTATTCATGCATTCATACATCTTACATTTTAATATATGTCATATTTCATATTCATTATACATGTTGCTGATGGAGAAGAATTTGCATCCTTGAAGGAAGACGTTAGTACAAGTTCAAGAAAATGATTTCTCGACAGTATAGCTTTGGAAACATGAATGATTTGGTGTTTAGAGTGGACAAGCTTGAAGAATTTCAAGAAAAGCTAATTCAAATTCAGAAACAAACGATGGAGTATATCAAGTAGTTTCAAGATGAAACAAGAGGTTAGATTAATGAGCTACTGGTATGATAGTTACCACAACTAGAGAAAAGGGTTTGGTAGAGGATTCTTTCATGCAAAAAGACTTCATGTATATATGAGTAGCTGAAAGGACTTTGTCTAATAAAGACCAAATTATCATTAACCAATATGAGATAGTTCGTATTACCTCAAAATGTCCCACTAAACTGATGTTGCATAAAACTGAATACCCTATTTTGAAAATCTCATATTCTCCAATGAATAGAGACTCGGAAAAAATAGAGCTACAAGTTGGGGAAAATGAAAAGTGCAACAGGAAGATGAAGATGTCAGTTACTTTGAAGTCTGAATTGTCACCACATTTAGCACAAGATCAACCTTTAGCGTCAACAATTTCAAAATCTCATCAGCTACTGGTTGATCAAGCTCCTGATTCTCAAAAGAAGAAAGAGAAGTTAAAGGATTTCCAATTTAGTCCTACTCCTTTCACATACCAAGAATTGTTTTCCAAGTTGCTACAAGCCCGACTGGTTGCACCATGCTTCGTCAAACCACCACTGCCGCCTTATCCAAGATGGTTCAAGGAAGAAGACCATTGCGACTTTCATGCTGGTGTTCAGGGCCATTCCATTGAGAAATGTATAAGTTTTAGGCGTAAAATTTAGCATCTCTTGGATCTCAAGGTAATGGAGTTTGAGATGACAGTTCTGGGTTTGAAGATCAATTATCTAGCTATAGTAAGTCTTGTGAAAGCATACAAGTATCAAAGTAACGAGCACAAGAAAAAGACGGGTCTGTCTAAGGGGGCCAGACACAGAGTGAGATTAGCTGAAATGAAGCGTCTACAACAAGAAAAGCTTTAGGAGAAATCACACCTCGAGGTTTTCCAAGTGTCTATCTCAGACTTACTTCCCTATCTGATACAAGGTCAATATCTTGTCCCTAGGCCGAAGGAGGAAATGTCAGATCCATTGCTTTTTAATTACAATCCGGATAGTGTTTGTGATTTCTACATGAGAGCACCAGGGTATCCTACTAGAAGATGCTGGGCTCTAAAAGAGGAAATCGAGAAGCTGATTGCCAATGGAATGTTGACCCATGAAGTGGTGAAGCAATGGATTGAAAAAATGATCGGGCAAGCTGTCACAACCGTTGAAGAGTCGGAAAAAATAAATTTGTATTACTAGGATGGTCTGAATTTTGAATGCACAGGTTTTTCTTATTGTCCATATTTTTTCATGTTAGAAGTGGATTGGTTTAATTTTTTCCTGCATTTTGAGTTTTCATCTGAAAATAATACATGGAATCAATCTTGCTACTTTGAGCCCGGAAGTAGTAGAGATCATTTTCTAGGGACAAATTTCATGTTTGTTGGTTGTCATTTCATTGGAAGGATATTTTGAGATTCATGAATATATGTATATCTCTTCTTACCCTTGTAGGCCCCTAGATGCCAATTGCAGGATGTGGTATTGATTCTGGTATGAAAAAATGATTGAATGTTGTGAAGACGATGAAGGAAGATTTGTTCCTCAGTCTACTCTGGTCAGGAAAGTAAGAAAAAGAAGACCGCTACTCCTTTGATGATGTTCGATGAGAAATCTTTAAAATTCATAAACAATGAAGTGGACTAGACAATTTTAACCAAGTAGAGTTGCTTAAAATTGAAGTTCTAAGTGCAGCCTTCTATACTCTAAAAGACACAATAAGAGTGAGAAAGAAAAAGAAAAGAAAAATAGAGAAAAAAGAAAAAAAAGGAAAAAGTATATAAAAAAAGTGAGAAAAGAAAAAAGAAGAAAGAAAAAGAAAAAAGAAAAAAAGGAAAAAGAAGAAAGAAAAGGAAAAAAGAAAAAAAAGAAGAAATAAGTAAGAAAAAGAAAAAAGGAAAAAAAGAAATAAGAAAGAAAAAGAAAAAAGGAAAAAAGAAGAAGAAAAGAAAAAAAAGAGAAGAAAAAGAGAGAAAATGAAATGAGGTAAAAAGAAAGGAGTGAGGCAATGAACTATTGAATAAATAAGTCTCAGAGCATCATGATGGAGCTGTGGGGGATGTCTACAAATCTAATAAGGAGCTATGCTCCACCTGTCCAATACCCAAGCGTCAAAGTTGTATCTTTGAAGGCATGTGTATAATAATAAGTACTAGTTGCAGTCAGAAGCACACACATGCACTCATAGAATTCTATTCTTAGAATAATATTTTTGCACTATACTGGTTAAACAAGTTCGGAAGCTTGAACACATTTATGAATAGAAAAAGAGCGAAGAGAATAGAAAAGGAGTTGTTTTCTAACTGGATCGAGCAACGCAGTAATCATAGGGTGTGAACCGAGTGATTTGGAAGAAATTTCATAACTTCAGACATCGACACAACATTCATGAGTTATGCTACCCATGGGAGGGTTGAATCTAAAACGCTCTTGCACTTGATATCCAGGGCATCCTATTCTGTTTTTTTTCTTTTTATATTAAGACCTTGATTTTTTGGGTCATGTAAGGTATCCTTCATTGAAATACTAATCAACAACTTGACATTTTTCAAAACAAAAAAGATTTCCTTGTATTGCTTCAGAGATAAACTTCAAAATACAGGATCAAGAATGCAAATGATCAATCTGACATGGTAAAGATATGGTCGAGTATGAGACGATCATCCGTTCGGCAGTCTCTTGGTCAGAGAGAGGAATTACTTATCAGGGGTCACGGTGAAGACAAATGACAAGAATGCAAATAGTTCAAGGACTTAAAGCAAGTTTCTACCATAGAGTTTCGGTTGGTTATTAAGTTAATGAAGGAACTCGAAGAAAGTTTAGTGACCTGAAGAAAGTTCGGGGACCTAAAGAGAGTTTTTACCACGAAGTATGAACTTGATAAAAAATTAGGAACCGAAAAAGTTCAAGGACTTGTGGTATTTGTTTGCCCTAAATGATGAAAGATGGGCAAATTCTACATAATGGGGCAAGAAACAAAAAGATTAGTGAGGTATCATGGTACGTAAGAGTTCAAATCAGAATAGACAATAAGTCAAGATTAACTTAAGGGGAATATAAGCTCAACAGTAAAATCCTGGGGCAAAGAAAAAACATGGACCATTTTTGGGATGAAGTTGTAATTAGATTGGTGAAACCCAAGACAAGGCGCAACCTGGAACTGTTATTGACAACAAAGTCTGCAACTCAAAGAACAATGATTTTTATCTCTGTGCTTATGCTGATATGATTAGAACCACAAGGGCAACATATTATCATGCACTCTTGGATCAAGTTGGCTTTTTGGCAGATATCTTGTAGGAATTAGTCAATTCTCTGTCTTATGTGTATCAAAGGAGTACCATTGCTGTCTCTGTCGTTGCTTCTATTGGCTACGCCTACTTGGCAATATCTCAATTGGAACAGTTTATGAAGTTTGAAAATACTTCCTAGTCGTCGACAAGCAATAGTGGTATTTCGACATCTGAAGTCATTGCTACCCCTCAGCCTCCCAGAATGAGTGAGAATATTCGTAACTCCATGTTCTTCTGTTGAGAAAGGAAATTTGAATCATTGTTGAAGTGATCGGCTTGGTTAAAAAGAAAAAGGAAAGAAAAAAGAAGAAGAAGGAAGAAAGAGAAAAATAAAGTGAAAACTCGAGAGGGTGCCTTGAGAAAAGTAATTCAAAATGAAAACCTGAAAAGGAGCCTCGGAGCAAAATTGTAGAGATCTTGAAGATTGAACCTGAGTGTGAGATGGGCTACCTTTCTAGCAAAAGAGGTTTCCAAAAAAGAAGCACGAAATTTTGAGATTCCCTGAAGATGAAAGCTTACCCAAGTGGTCATCAATTGACATCATTCATGCACCATACATAGTTAGGCATCTATAGGATAAGAGTATGTTAACTCATACATTTAAAGTTTTTGCATTTAGCAGAATCAACAAGAAATGGGAAGATATCTCAACTTACAACTTCAGAATTGGTGGGATAGAACCAGACATATGGAAAGTCGATTAATGAGAGAAAAGGCAAATTCCATGTGTCAAGGCCAGAAAAAAGAGATTAGTGGGGCATTATTGTGCATAAGAGTGTTGATCAGAATAGAAAAGAAAGAATTTGATACTTGCTCAAGAACAAAATCCTAGAGCAAGCTTGTCGGAGCATGAAAACAATAAGATCTTAAGTCAAATATCAAGAAGATCAAGTTGAACAAGATTTGACAAGAACAATCTAAAGAGATAAGAAGAAGGAAAAGAGTTCAACAACAAATTTTGGGGCAAAATTTGTTGCAGCATGAAGACAGTAAGAGCTTAAGGCAAAATACAAGAAGATTAAGTTAAGCAAGGTTTGGTAAGAAGGATATCAATAAATTATGTGCAAATAAAAATCTCAAGAAGATTAGGTTAAGAAATATCTGATAAGAACAATCTCAAGAGATGAGGTACCGTTGCAACAAAAGCAGAAAGTTCATTGGAGAAACAAAGAAGATTAAAACTCATCCGAGTGGTCCTCAATTGTCACAATTCATGCATCATATAGTAAAGCATCCGTAAGATATGAGCATACTAACTCATGCATTCAAATTATTTTTATACATTTTTGCAAGAATTTACAGAAATCAATAAGGAACGAGCCAGATTTCAATTTACAGCTTCAAGATTTCGGAAGAAGATCCAATAAAGAATTGAAAAGTTTTCAACCTGTTTGAAGAAGCGAATTTCAACCAAGTTTATTAGTTCGTTTGCAAGGCAGATTTCAGTAAGTTTTTTTTGATTATATGTACAAGACAAATAGTGGATTGCAATCCTAAATCCTTCGGGTCATCAGTAAGTCCTTTGGGCATGATGTTAAGTCCTTTGGGTCATCGCCTTCGGGAGTGATGTGGTTGTTTTGCACAGGAAAGGAAGTGCATTACAATTCTAAATCCTTCGGGTCATCAGTAAGTCCTTCGGGCATGATGTTAAGTCCTTCGGGCCATCACCTTCGGGAGTGATGTGATTGTTTTCACATGAAAGGAAGTGTATTACAACTCTAAATCCTTTGGGTCATCAGTAAGTCTTTCGGGCATGATGATAAGTCCTTCGGGTCATCACCTTCGGGAGTATTGTGATTGGTTGCAAAAGAAAAATAGTGCATCACGATCTTAAAACCATTTGGTCATCAATAAATCCTTCGGGTTTGATGTTAAGTCCTTCAGAATGACACCTTCAGAAATAATGAGAACTTCTTGGATGGCGTAACAATAAGACAGTTGGGCCACGAAATCAACAAGATATTAAACCTTTGGACCTCAGTTTCTCAAGAAGAAGAAGAAGAAGAACAAAGAAGAGAAAGGAAAAAATGGTTCATGTTGCCAGGATGGAAGCACAAAAAAGATCAACTTCGGGGATAAATGAGGAAGATTCACAGTTTAATTGATTAAAAATTTTAGTGTTTCTTGTTGAAATTTGACTTTCGCATGTCACATTTAAGTTCCAAGCATAAAGATCGACCAATAGAGGAAGAGAAAACAAGAGACCTTATGCGAGTTCTAGATTGAAAGATGGAGATACCTTTGACAAAAAATAGTGACTCTAAAGATCTCAGTGCTTCAAGATGGGAATTGAATATGTTTCATGCTACAATTTGATTTCTTATTAATTGATGATATTTATTTTTGCAAGTTCGAAGGTCAAGACATTTCGCTTATAGAGACGGATCTTGAGACATTCTGTTTACAAAGACAGATCTCAAGATATTTTTGTTTACAGAGGTGAATCACAAGTCATTCCATTTGCAGAGACGGATTTCAACAAAACTTTCTTCCATAGAGACAAACCATAAAAATGAATTTCATCAGTCACTACATTCCAAATACAAAATTGATCAATAGAGAAACAAAAGAGATGAGATTTTATATGAGTTCAGATTGAAAGATCAGGACATTTTAGAAAGAAGAATAGTGATACTAAAAATCTTGGTGCTTCAAGTTCAAATGTTCCCTAGAAGAGAGGTGACAGTAAATAATTCAGGGTTCCTAATAAGAAGAACTCGCTAAGAGATGGACCGACAAAAGATTGAGGAATGAAGAAGAACAACTTCAAACCTCAGAAAATGAAGAATTTCAAGGAGCAATACCAAACTTTAGAAGATGAAAAATTTCATAATAAGAAGAACAAATTCGGACTCTATGGTTTGGCAAAAGGTTGGAGAATTTTATAATCAGAATAACAACTTCAAGCTTTCGTTCAACACTCCTAAGAAGGATAAATGATATTCATAATAAGGAGATTTGGTTCAGATTTTGACAAATAGCTTATGTAGAAAGATTGTCAAGTTCATAATAAGGAGAGCTTGTTCAAGATTCAAAGGAGGCAAAAAGTTTCGCGTCGCTTGTCGAATGAGCATTCAATGTTTTATTTGTATTTTTCCTTATGATTAATATTGAAAGATTAATGATAGTTTCAACTTTTGCAGGTTATACTAACATTCCCAAGAAGAACGAAGGGTTCTTAATGAGAATAGTTCGCTTGTTCAACACTTTTGTAGAAAGAATGATCAATATTTCAAGAAGGCTGAAGAACTCCCAATGAGAAGAGTACACCCCAGAACTCCTAATGTGAAGAGTTAGCCCAGTGAAGAAAGAGCTCCTAATATGAAGAGTTTATCCCCAACGAAGAAAGAACTCCTAATGTGAAGAGTTCGACCAGCGAAAAATAGAATTACTAATGAGAAGAGTTCGCCCATCGAAGATAGAATTCTTAATGAGAAGAGTTCGCTCAACGAAGATATAGTTCTTAATGAGAAGAGCTAGTTCAGACCCTACGGTTACCCTTGACAGGAGGATTGGGAAGTTCCAAATGAGAATAACTTGTTCAAGCTTCTAGAGAGGAAGAGAGAAAGAAAATTCGTGAGAATAAGATCTTGTAGCTCAGAGCAACAACTGACAAGTTTGGACAAAATTCTTGTCTTTTTAATCTTTTCCCTATTCTTGTTCCACAACAACGAGCAAAGAGGGGCAGCTGTAATACCCTAATTTTGTTCGGGTACCCCTATATAGTATATTTTCTCTATAAATAAAACCTAAAAAACATATATAAATAAACAAATAGTTATGATAAATAAAACCCAATAGATAGTCCAAAAATCTATGACAATGTCCATATTCATACTTGAAACCCAATTATATCATAAAAAAACTGAAGCCCATAATTCAATTCCCAAGCCCATATTACATTTGTTTTCAGCCTTTCAATCCATTTAATCCCAAACAAACACAAAGTCATCAGTTTTTTAAGTTTCCCGCCCAATTCGTCCACATGGCAGCTCCCGGTTGGTCCGTTTCCTCACCACAAGGATTCTGGTTTTCTTCCCAAATGACCTCAGCATAATGACGTCACCTACGACGTCATCCTTTCACCACCTATAAATAGGGAGAGAGAGAAATGTTAGAAAGGGGGATTAATCATCATTAATTAGCCATTAATAATAATAATATAATATTAAATGAAGAGAGGGAAGATACCTGGAGATTCAAACCGTCTTCAGGAAAAGGGAAAGGTCGCTAAAGTGGACTATTGCGCGTAAAAAGTGCTACGCAAATGTGCAAGTATACAGTCGCAAGTTATAGTATAAAAGATATCCTCGCCACAAGGATTGGTGCCACTTCAAGAATCTAGTCTCTTGCACTGTAAAAAGTAAAAACACAAATAAAGGATTATAGGAGTTTAACTAATAACTAATCTAGAAAGCAATAAAGTAAATGAATAGATGAGATCAATTGAGAGAGATAGGCCAGGTTATCGTGAGTTGAGGTGTGATAACCAATTGGATCGTCTTGGTATAAGAGTGAACGGGAAACTCAGTTGCCGTGGCAACTTGCACAACGGGGTTGCCTTGGCAACTAATCGATGGTTGCCTGGGCAACTAGTTGGGCGTCTGGGCAGCAACCTTCAAGGTTCGGCAGAGCGTTCTTCAATGGTTTCTTCTTATCCCTAAGTCGAAACTCTAACTATCTGTGCATGCCTTGATAATACATCCCTGCGTGAATCAAGGGTGAACAACAACCAATCTTGCGCTCCTCTTAGCCGTTGAAATCCTTAACTTATTCCTAAGCCGGATTAATCTTCACCATCAATAGATTGAATAAAGATCATATTCATTCGTTTCTTGAATCTAACTCTCCCAATATTAGATAAATAGATGAAATCACGAGATCCTCTCCCAATTCACTCGCAAACAAGAATAAGAACCAAGAATGAATAAACCTTGAAATAGAAAAGTGCAAACTCTTATTACCTAAACAAAAACCAATAGTTTCTCACAACCACAAAACACAATAACCATAGCCAAGTAGATTTAGTTCATGGCTAGGTTCCAAAGAAACACAAGATAAATAATCCCTAGCATGAACCCAATCGAACAAGAAAGAAAATGATGAAGAAGGAGGCTTGTCGAAATCCTCCTTGCCCTATACGCTTGTCGAAAATTCTCTCCTCTTGCCCTCCTTGGACTTGTCGAAATTCCCCTCTCTTGCTCTCCCTATCTTGTCGAAATCTCCATCTTATTTATAGGGCTAGGCCAAAGTCCTTCTTTGAGGAGGAAGTTAAGTTGGAATTAAATTATCTTTAAAGAATATAATTCTTTATTATAATTGTATTCCTACTAAAACTTCTCCTATCTTCTTGGAATTTAATTCTTCTTTAATCTCTGCATGGAAATCAAATTCCTTTGGGTTTAGGCTTTGCTCCACGTCATCTTGGGCTTGTCTAGTCATCAATTTCGACTACCATATCACCTTTTTTCTTGTCCACAATTGCCATGGCAACTGGCTCAGCGTATCCTTCATGTATTGCCCTGGCAACTGGCTCGGCATATCCTTCATGCATTGTCCTGGCAACTAGCTCTAGCCTTGCTTTGACAAGTGATCTTGCATATACACACAAAACACACCAAAGGAGCATCTTTTCCCACAAAAACTACCAAGTTATGTAATCAAGCTCAATGATGGAAGGAAACATGGATTAATGCATGAATGGCTAATTATGCAACTAATATGAGCCTAAGTCTAACAATAATATGAGTAAAAAAGGGTAAGAAAAATAGTACTTTTGAACACTTATCACACCCCCAAACTCGAACTATTGCTTGTCCTCAAGCAATGCAAACTCATAATTACCTGCTAAGACTTCAACTTTCACAAACTTAGCTTTGAACTTGATTTCAATTCTCTAAACCGGGGCACAAAGTATGATTGGCTTTTTATTTTTTAGAAAACTTAGGAATTACTCGGAATCAAACTATAATGCTTGTGAGTGTGTGCGGAGTTGTGTGCAAGTTGATTTTTCGGATTCTATGCAAACAAGAGGTTTTCAAATTACTTTATTGGGTTCTTTTTAACATGTTTTAACTAGAGCCAGTTTTGGGCACCTCTAGTGTTTTGTTTAGTTTTCTTAAGTTAATTTATTCGACTAGAGCCGGTTTCGGACACCTCTAGCTATCAATTTTTTTAACACATACTAGAGCCAGTTTCGGGCACCTCTAGTGATCAAAAATTTTTTTAGCACATGCTAGAGCCAATTTCGGGGCACCTCTAGCATTCATCCAATTTTTATTCTAATCCCCCAATTTGTTAATTATCAACCTAAGTTTACTAGAATTCCTTAAATCAATCAAACCACAACAGTGTTTCATCAAAATTAGCATCATAGTAAAATTCTAAGTTTTTCCATGGTTATCCTAGAATAAAAATTCTATCAATTAAGTGCATTGGCAAAGTCATCATCGAATATTCATCAAATATAAGCAATTCTTGTTCCAACTAAAGGCATGGCAAGCAATTTATGTATCCTAAATGTAATACTTAAGATGAATGTAACTAAACATGGTAACTACTAATAACAATCCCCCCAAACTCGAGTGAGGCATTGTCCTCAATGCATGCATAAAAATAACGAAAAAATAAAAATAAAAATGCATACGAGGACTTACTCTGAGAGTTTGTCATCGTAGATGATTAGTTTCTTTTTGGTCGTGTCTTGATTCTCTTGCTTGAACGCGATGGTTGTTTTCTTGTTGCCGGTGGTGTCTTTAGCTTTGGTTGCCGTGGCATCTTCAGGGTTGGTTGCCGTGGCATCAGCTTGTGCAGGCACGATGTAGGTTGCCGCGGCATCTTCTTCATTGGTTGCCGGGGCAAGGATCTCGGCAGTAAATTTCCTTAGCATAGTAGTTGTGAGTCTTGTTGTGAAAAAGAAAACAAAGAAAACCTGAAAACTAAAAATAATGAAGAAAAATAAAATATCACCTAAAAATAAAAAATGAAAATAAAAAGAAAAAGAAAATATTGAAAGGAGAGCATGCTCATGCATCTCCTAAAGTGACAACTTCTTTGTTACGTTCCACATGGGCACCATTGTAGTGCTTCAATCTTTGTCCATTAACTTTGAATTCATGGTTGTCAGAAATGGATTTGATTATCACGACACCATGGGAGAATGGTTTGACGACTTTGAATGGTCCCGACCATCTTGATTTCAGCTTTCCCGGGAAAAGTCTTAGCCGAGAATTGAATAAGAGAACTAGTTGCCCTGGCGTGAATTGCCGTGGCAATAGTTTCTTGTCATGCCATCGCTTTGTTTTCTCCTTGTAGATTCGTGCATTGTTATAGACGAGTGCACGAAATTCTTCTATCTCGTTGAGATCCATCAAACACTTTTGTCCGGCACTTTCCCAATCCATATTCACGGTCTTGATTGCCCAGTATGCCTTGTGTTCGATTTCCATCGGTAGATGGCATGTTTTACCATAGGCAAGTCAGAAGGGGGACATACCGAAGGGTGTTTTGAATGCAGTGCGATATGCCCAAAGTGCGTCATATAGTCTTAATGACCAATCCTTCTTTAAGGGATTTACAACTTTCTCAAATATTCCCTTCAACTCCCGGTTGGAAATTTCTGCTTGCCCGTTGGTTTGTGGGTGATATGTTGTGGCGATCTTGTGTGATATGCCGAAGTGTTGCAACATCTTGGCAATTAGTCTGTTGTCAAAATGCTTGCCTTCATCACTGATAATTGCTCTTGGCATCCCAAACCGTGTAAATATGTTTTTCTGCAAGAATCGTTGCACGGTCTTGGAATCGTTGTTGGGAACTGCAACTGCCTCGACCCATTTAGACACATAGTCGATGGCAAGTAAGATGTAGAGGTTGCCGAATGAAGATGGGAAAGGTCCCATAAAATCGATCCCCCACACATCGAACAATTCCACCTCGATGATGTTCTGGAGCGGCATCTCATGTCGTCTAGAGATATTGCCCGTCCTCTGGCAACGATCACATTGCTTGTAAAAGTCCTGGGCATCTTTGTACAATGTTGGCCAATACAAACCCGATTGCAAAACTTTGGCCGCGGTACGAGTTCCTCCAAAATGTCCTCCATAGGGTGAAGAATGGCATTGCTGGAGTACATTCTGTTGCTCTTCTTCAGGGACACATCGGCGTATAACCTGATCTGCACATTGTTTAAACAAAAGAGGCTCATCCCAAAAGTAATGCTTAGTATCATGGCGGAACCGCTTCTTCCCTTGGTGAGTAAGGCCATAAGGTAAAATAGCACAAACAAGGAAATTAACTAAATCCGCGTACCAGGGTATTGCCGAGGCATGTGCTGCCGTGGTGACTGCTCCCAAAATTGCCGAGGCGTGCGCGTCAAAGGCTGCTGCGGCGTCGAGAGTTACCGAGGCGTGTGCATCCATGGTTACCGAGGCGTTGAGGGTTTCCAAGGCAACTAAAATTTGTTCATCCGGGAGTGCATCGCATATCTCTAGATCTGCGTTCTCCTCCCTATTGCGTTCCAAACGTGATAAGTGATCGGCCACTTGATTTTCTGTTCTTTTCCTGTCCTTAATTTCAATATCAAATTCTTGTAAAAGTAATATCCAACGAATCAAACGAGGTTTAGCATCCTTTTTAGCAAATAAGTATTTGATTGCCGAATGGTCCGTATGAACAATTACCTTTGTACCAATCAAAAAGGATCGGAACTTGTCAAATGCGAAAACTACAGCTAGTAACTCTTTCTCCGTTGTTGTGTAATTCACTTGAGCACTATTAAGAGTTTTACTAGCGTAGTATATCACATGGAAGGTCTTACCTGTGCGTTGGCCTAGTACTGCTCCTACCGCGAAATCACTTGCATCACACATGAGCTCAAAAGGTAGCGTCCAATCTGGTGGAACGACAATGGGTGTCGAGACAAGCTTTTTCTTTAGGGTTTCGAATGCTTGGGGTGCAAGAATCATCAAATTGAAGACTTTATCCTGTTCAAGCAGATTACACAAGGGTTTAGTGATTTTAGAAAAATTATGAATGAACCTCCTGTAAAAACCTACATGTCCGAGAAAACTTTGAATTCCTTTAACCGAACTTGGTGGGGGTAATCTCTCGATCACGTCCACCTTGGCTTTGTCTACTTCAATTCCCTTGGATGAAATCTTGTGGCCGAGCACTATTCCTTCATGTACCATAAAATGGCATTTCTCCCAATTGAGGACTAAATCCGTTTCTTCACATCTTGCCAACACCCTCTCTAAATTGCCGAGACAGCTGTCGAAGTCATTACCAAAAACAGAAAAATCATCCATGAAGATCTCAAGGAAGTCTTCGACCATGTTTGAAAATAGCCCCATCATGCATCTTTGGAAGGTTGCCGGGGCGTTACACAATCCGAACGGCATCCTTCGGAAGGCATAAGTACCGTATGGGCATGTGAAGGTTGTCTTTTCTTGATCTTCTGGTGCTATGGCAATTTGATTGTAACCTGAATAACCATCAAGAAAACAATAAAAGGGTTTACCTGCAAGACAGTCAAGCATTTGATCAATAAAGGGTAATGGGAAGTGATCTTTCCTAGTGGCTTTGTTTAGCTTTCGATAATCCATACAAACCCTCCAACCGGTCACAGTCCTGGTTGGAATGAGTTTATTATTTTCATTACTTACCACCGTTATACCTCCCCTTTTCGGTACACATTGTACCAGACTTACCCATGTACTATCAGAGATAGGGTATATAATGCCGGCGTCAAGCCACTTGATGATTTCTTTCATTACAACCCCTTTCATGGCATGATCCAGTCTCCTCTGGGCCTCAATTGAAGGTTTGTGATCATCTTCCAACAAAATCTTGTGCATGCACACTGTCGGGCTAATTCCCTTCAAGTCGGCAATTGTCCACCCTATTGCCTTTTTGTGTAGCTTCAACATCTTGATCAGCTTCTTTTCCTGCTCAGGCTGTAACTTAGAAGAAATAATTACAGGCAATGTATTATCGGTTCCTAAGTATACATATTTTAGTTGCTCTGGCAGTTGTTTCAACTTAAGAATCGGTGGTTGTTCAATAGAGGGTTTTTCGAGTAAACCTTCCTTACCTGAGTAATCCAGTGGTTCAAAGTATGTACCTGGTCGATTGACTAGCCAATTTGCCTCTTCTTGTTGTTCCTCATCGATCGGTTCTTCATACTCCTCAGGTTCTTCTTGATCGGCAATGTAGTTGCCGAGGCAACTAAATTCCTCGTCGAAGTTAAACTCTGTCGTGGCATGAAGAAGTTGGCATTCTTCTGGATCATCAACATGCCTTAGTGTTTGGAACACATTTAGTTTAACTTGCTGGTCATTCACCCTCATTGTGAGTTCTCCCTTTTCAACATCGATCAAGGTTCTCCCTGTTGCTAGGAATGGTCTCCCGAGAATGATAGGTGCATGCTCATCTGCTTCACAATCCAAAACAATAAAGTCAGCGGGAAAAATAAATTTATCAACTTTTACCAGTATGTCCTCGATTTTTCCCTCTGGATGTACATAGGATCTGTCGGCTAGCTGCAGCATAACTGTTGTAGGTCTTACCTTCCCGATTCCTAGTTTCTGGAAAACTGATTTAGGCATCAAGTTTATGCTAGCCCCAAGGTCGCATAATGCTTTCCCGACATAGTGATTTCCAATGGAACAGGGTATTGTGAAACTTCCGGGATCCTTCAACTTGGGTGGCATACGATTGTGCAACATTGCCATGCATCCCTCTGTTGCGGAAACTGTTTCAAACTCTCCTAGCCTTGTTCTCTTGGACACAATGTCTTTAAGAAACTTGGCATAGTTTGGCATTTGTTCAATTGCTTCCACCAATGGCAAGTTGATGTGGACTTGCTTTAGGATATCAAGAAACTTCTTGAATTGGTATTCTTGCTTTTGTCGCTTCAACCATTGTGGGAATGGTGGTGGAAGTCGGATATCTTTGATCCTTTCATTGGTTTGAAACCTGATTGACGGCATTGCCGAGACGTTATCAACTGGGGTTGCCGAGGCATGCTCTTCACAAGTTGCCGAGGCGTCTTTATCGTTGGTTGCTAAGGCATGCTTATTGCCGGTTGCCGCGGTAATTCCTGGTTCAACATCTTAGGCTTTGCCGCTAGGTTCGTCTTGATCTTTTTGTGGAGTTTTGTTTGACGAGCAGGTTTGAACCTCTCTAAGTTGTTGGCCACTTCTAGTGGTGATTGCCTTACATTGCTCATGGCCAGTTCCTCTTGCGACTTCAGTATCGCTAGGAAAACCTCCTTTCGGTCTAGTATTCAGATTTTGAGTAAACTATCCGACTTGATTTTCCAATGATTTGATTGCCGCCTCTTGGTTTTGCAATCTCATCTCGGTCCTGTTAATAAAAGCATCAGTTCTTTTTATGAAATTACTATTCTCAGCCATATAAGATTCAGTTTTCATCATAAAAGCATTTAGAGAATTTTCCAAAGAACTGGATGTCATCGGTTGTTGCTGTGGCAACTGTTGCCATGGCATATTCTGCTGGAATCTCGATGCTTGTGCATTCTGATTGTTATAGTTTAGAGCATTGTTGGGATTACTCTATGAAAAATTTGGGTGCTTCTTCCAAGCTGGATTGTATGTATTGGACATCACATTGTTGTTCCGATTGTAATTCCCCACATAGAAGCTGGATTCCGGATTCTGCATACATTCAGAAGAATTATGGTTATCAACACATAACTCACAAAAAGAATCCATTACCTTGACTTCATGTGTATTGTTTGGTTTTTGCATGTTCTGGACCATCTTGGTTAAAATGGCCAATTGTGCCGAAATTGAATATGATGATCCTAGTTCATGTATTGTGGCTTAGCGTCTAACTCCTACTCTTCTAGTGGATGGGAATTGATAATCATTCTTGGCCAGCCTGTTTAAAATTTGCATTGCTTCTTCCGGTGACTTATCTAGGAGTATGCCGTTTTCCGAGGCATCTAGCATCATCCTTGTTGGTGTATTCACGGCGTTGTAAAACATTGTTACTTGAGTCCACACCGGGAATCCGTGTAGGGGGCATTTGTGTAGAAGTTCTCTATATCGCTCCCAAGCCTCGTACATGGATTCATCATCTGCCTGCCGAAAAGAAGTAATGTCGTTACGAAGCTTATCAGTCAAATTTGTAGGATTAAATCTAGCAAGGAAATCATGACAAAGATTAGTCCAAGATGCTATTGATCCGGCAGGAATGCTATTCAACCATGCTTTCGCCCTATCCCTCAGTGAATAGAGGAATAATCTTAATCGTAAGACATCGGGGGTGACTCCGTGTATTTTGAACGAGTTGCAAATCTCGAGGAAAGATTTCAGATGTTGTCGTGCATCTTCAGTTGCTGAGTCACCAAATTGTGTTGATCATATTAAACATTACCGATTTCAACTCAAAGTGGTCGGCTTCAATTTCAGGTGCGACAACTCCTGGGTTAAGTCCATCAAGATCTTCTTCAAGATAGTCTCGAATAGTTCTATTTCGTGCAAGAATCACTCCTCCTCCTGCTCGAACATCTTGATTCATATTGCCGTCTTGATTAGCCATTGCTACTCTTATCCTTCGTCTAAGTCTTTGTAAGGTTCGTTCGATTTCTGGATCAAAGGGATATTCTGGTGAAGTCGGTCTCGCCCTGGTCATATACCAATGCAAAACCAAAGTTTGTTAGCCCTTTGAATTTTAAACAAGAAAAGTAAAAGGAAAGTGCAAGAAAATAAAAACAAAGTCGCTATTGCCAATCCCCGACAACGGCGCCAAAAACTTGTTGCGCGTAATAAGTGCTACGCAAATGTGCAAGTATACACGTCGCAAGTTATAGTATAAAAGATATCGTCTCCACAAGGATTGGTGCCACTTCAAGAATCTAGTCTCTTGCACTGTAAAAAGTAAAAACACAAATAAAGGATTATAGGAGTTTAACTAATAACTAATCTAGAAAGCAATAAAGTAAATGAATAGATGAGATCAATTGAGAGAGAGATAGGCCAGGTTATCGTGAGTTGAGGTGTGATAACCAATTGGATCGTCTTGGTAAAAGAGTGCACGGGCAACTCAGTTGCCGTGGCAACTTGCACAACGGGGTTGCCTTGGCAACTAATCGATGGTTGCCTGGGCAACTACTTGGGCAACTACTTGGGCGTCTGGGCAGCAACCTTCAAGGTTCGGCAGAGCGTTCTTCAATGGTTCTTCTTATCCATAAGTCAAAACTCTAGCTACTTGTGCATGCCTTGATAATACATCCCTGCGTGAATCAAGGGTGAACAACAACCAATCTTGCGCTCCTCTTAGCCGTTGAAATCCTTAACTTATTCCTAAGCCGGATTAATCTTCACCATCAATAGATTGAATAAAGATCATATTCATTAGTTTCTTGAATCTAACTCTCCCGATATTAGATAAATAGATGAAATCACGAGATCCTCTCCCAATTCAATCGCAAACAGGAATAAGAACCAAGAATGAATAAACCTTGAAATAGAAAAGTGCAAACTCTTATTACCTAAACAAAAACCAATAGTTTCTCACAACCACAAAACACAATAACCATAGCCAAGTAGATTTAGTTCATGGCTAGGTTCCAAAGAAACACAAGATAAATAAACCCTAGCATGAACCCAATCGAACAAGAAAGAAAAGGATGAAGAAGGAGGCTTGTCGAAATCCTCCTTGCCCTAGATGCTTGTCAAAAATTCTCTCCTCTTGCCCTCCTTGGACTTGTCGAAATTCCCCTCTCTTGCTCTCCCTATCTTGTCGAAATCTCCATCTTATTTATAGGGCTAGGCCAAAGTCCTTCTTTGAGGAGGAAGTTAAGTTGGAATTAAATTATCTTTAAAGAATATAATTCTTTATTATAATTGTATTCCTACTAGAACTTCTCCTATCTTCTTGGAATTTAATTCTTCTTTAATCTCTGCATGGAAATCAAATTCCTTTGGGTTTGGGCTTTGCTCCATGTCATCTTGGGCTTGTCTAGTCATCAATTTCGACTACCATATCACATTTTCTCTTGTCGACAATTGCCATGGCAACTGGCTCGGCGTCTCCTTCATGTATTGCCCTGGCAACTGGCTCGACATATCCTTCTTGCATTGCCCTGGCAACTAGCTCTAGCCTTGCTTTGGCAAGTGATCCTGCATATACACACAAAACACACCAAAGCAGCATCTTTTCCCATAAAAACTACCAAGTTATGTAATCAAGCTCAACGATGGAAGGAAACATGGATTAATGCATGAATGGCTAATTATGCAACTAATATGAGCCTAAGTCTAACAATAATATGAATAAAAAGGGTAAGAAAAATAGTACTTTTGAACACTTATCATGGACCACCAGAGCTGCCATCTCATCATCGGAAGTTCATTGTCGCCATCGGAAGGTAATCTCTTGCCCGTCTTTTCATTTCCCTACATAAAAATCAAATATGTTAGATCTAAGTTTAGATCTAAAAGAAACCGAAGTTAAAACATAAAATAAAGCCATTGGAGGTTTTTTTTGTCGCCGGTGAGGTTAAGATTACGGTAAGAGTAAAAAATGAGCGTTTAAGGGTAGTTTTAGGGGTGAAGATGGGTAGATTTAGGGATTTTGGGTGAAAATCGGTGAAAATAGGGTTTTTTAGGTTTAGAAGATGGTTGGACCGGTGGTCGGAGTGGCGGATGGAGGTTGCTCTTAGTGACCGACGTCGTCTGCGATGGCCGACGAACAATTGAAGGGCGACCAGAGTTGGCGGCTAAGATCTATGCGGTGGTTGAGGCGATTGCTTAGGGCGGCGTCCATCCATGTTCTTTGTAAATACGAAGAACATGGATGAGTATTCATCTGAAACCCCAGGGTTTTGATCTAAAATAATTCAGATTTCTGAGAAAATGATGTTTGTCTTCAGAGCATTTTGGGGAGGTGAGAGAGAAGAGAGAGAGTGGGGAGATGGTTTATGGCCAAGTTGGCTCTGTCTTGGGCTATTTATACTCGGCCCCAAATGGCGCCGTTTTGGCACTAGGTTTGGGCGAGTCTGCGTGGGCTGGATCGGGTCAAAGAAGGATCCGCGCCCTTCTTTTGGTTTTCACGTTTTGGGCCGCCAGTTTTGTTTTCTTTTCAATTTAGCCCCAGTCTTTTTTGTAATTTGGCACTCATATTTCAATACTAATTCAATTTAGTCCCCTTTTTACATGTTGTTTCTTTAATTGGTTTAATTTAATTGCTTTAATCTTATATTGTATGCTTGCATAGTTTTAAATAGCATGCAGTGTATTTGTTAGATAATATTAAACACTTAGCCTTTAATTAATTAGAGCCTTAAGTTTTAGGATCTTTAATTAAATAATTGATTAGGGAGTAAATTGTAGTAAGTTAGTATATATTAAATGGGAAAATTTGGAGTGCTTATTTGGGTAGTATCTCAAACGTATTGGGATGTTATTCCAACAAGACTCTTAAATGGAACATTTAATATTTGCTACCACCTAGAAATTTGGAAAATGGCTTAGATAATTAATCAAAGCCCTAATTAGGCATATTACTTTAATAATTAGAAAATGACAAATTGAATAGAAATGTTATTTGATTAATCGATTTCAATATGAATATTGCCTAATTCGTTGGGTGTTATCTCATAAAAATCTTTAAAATCAATAATATTTAGTTGTAAATAATTAAATTAACTAGAACCTTTTTATGTTCAAACTTAAAATTAACAAGACTATAAATAATCATGCATTGAGAAACCTTTTATATTGGAAGTACATTTTGAATACGAATAAGGGTGTCCTAAAGCATTTGGGCATTCTTAACCTCGTATATGAATAACATATATTTCCTTATAAAAGGATATATCTATTTGGAATTTAAATCCAATTAATAATTATTGATTGAATTAAATTCAAATTATTATTCGAAATGCCAAAATGCCAAGTGAAATTAATAAGGTACCGATAACGGCGTTTGTGGGGTGCTAATCCTTCCCACACGTAACCGACTCCCGAACCAAATCATTTTAAAAATAATACCAAATTATTTTAAAAAGAATCTCTGGTTATTTTTATGGTGTCCGGTCTACCAAAGTGACCGATGGCGACTCTAAATTGGTTTTCAAAATTAAATAAAAGATTTAATATGGAAAAACCATAATTTTCAAGATTTAATAAATTAAAATGAATAAGAATCCGATTTTCAAAAGAATCAATCGTCAGGCTATTTTTCCACACATTCAGTTACAAAAATGATCGCGACAATATGTACATACATATATATTGTTGGCATGACCGGTTCAACCATCATGATCAATAATGATGCGAAAATTATGGAGATTTATATGGACATTTATTAAAAGAACCTAAAGTTCTTGTGGTACTTGTTCTCAAAGGAATTAATTAAATTCCACTTACAAAAAGAACATGAAGTTCTTGTGTTACTTGTTCTCAAAGGAAATGATTAAGATCCCACTTACCAAAAGAACTTGAAGTTCTTGTACTAAAGTTGAGTCTGCATGTCTTGTATATCTGAATGAAATATAAACCCATTTATCCACAAATGTGGAAACTTTTATATGATTTTAGTAGATGCATCTACATTGTTTTATCAACTTACAACCAAAAGTTTATGAGATTGATTAGAAAAAGATTCAGATTATGCAATTAGACTATTCTCATCTTGCAAAAGCTAGTGGGTTTATATTTTAGGCTATATTAGTTGAAATAATTCTTACAAAGCCTACTGATTATGAAAAATACGCTTTAACAAAATTTTAATTGGATACCTACTATTTGAAACCTAAACTATGAGAGCAAACCATTTATTATCTATATGGCATTTCACATATAGCAATAGTTATACACATCAAGCCAACGAGTTATAATAAACTCCCCATTATGATTTGTTTTTTGTGAGAAGCCATACATTTCCCATTAAATAATTTTTGAATGTGCGATATATAGTTGAATGGCTCCACCATAACGCACAAAATGGGTAAATAAAAATGGTTGAGAATATATATTGAATATGAGTCTCCTTTTATATTTAAATTCTTAAACATTAATTGGAGGATTATTTATGAGATGATTTTTCTCAACATTAGGGGGAGAGAATAATCAGCTGGATAAATAAGGAAAATAAATTATCATTATCTAGATCCTCTTATATGAGCCAAAAGTTCATAAGATAATTCATGTTATTATATGTCAAATGCCAAACATATTTATTGACCCAATGAGAGTAATCAAGTGTCATATACCAGCTGAAAATGCTCTAAATTTGAATTACATATTATACCGAATAGATGTAAATCATGCGTGAAGCATGATAGTTGAAACTGGTTCCAATGATCACGTAAATGGAAAGTAATATGAGATGGTCATATATTGAAGGCGGGTGCTCCTGAAGAGACACAAGACATTACTAATAATAAAGCTTTAGAAGAGTTTCAAGTACCTGAATTAAAGATTGAAAAGAGATCTCGATAAGTTATGTCAATACGAGAAAAGAATGGAACCAAAAAGAAAAGTTTTCGACAACAATTTTACATAGAATACTTCTATAGAAGTAAAGAAAAAAAAAACGAGGATCTTGTATAATCTATAGATATTAAAATGATTGGCCAATATAGAAAGACACTTTGAACTTCCAAAAAGTAAAGTTTTTGGACCATAGTCCAAACACCTAAAGGTGTAATGCAAGTGGGGTACACATAAATGGTCGTGAGATATAAATACGACTTGAATTGTGATTTATGAAGTATTTTAATTACTTCATGGTGGATGCAATTACTTTGGTAGTTATAAAATATTTTATACGCGTCTAATTATTTTGTGGATCTCTATTTATCCTTGAAGGATTTAAAATGCTAGAAGCATTAGGAAATTTCCGAGAAATTTTATTTAGACATGTCTCATTGAATATTTATATTTTGGCACATTTGGTAGAATCGCCTTAGTGAGTACTTTTTGAGAAAATACTACAAGAATGATCATATTTCCTTATGAATTTTATAGAGGAGTTTGGATCAATATTCATTCTGATAATTTGAATATAATTATAAACTCCTAAAGAGCATTCAAAGCATTGGTTATTTAATGAAAGTATTTTAGAAAAAGAATATTTAGATCAATTTTTGTCTAGACCTAAAGATCGAACACTTAAATATGTGTTTTTTGTCTATGAACGGACATATTACTCCAAAGTTTCATCCCTCCCGATCTTTAGAAAAAATAGTATCCAAGATTGAATTATAAAGATTCAGAGATCTTATATGATGTTTTCATGAGGGGAATAAATACGCGTTGCACTCTTTTTCTCTTAACCGAGGTTTTGTCTCAATGGGTTTTCCTGATAAGTTTTTTAATGAGACAACATGTTATGCGTATCAAAGATGAATGTACTCTTTTTCCTTCACTAAAGAATTTTTCCCACTGAATTTTTATCTTAGTAAGGTTTTAACGATACATATTATCTTCATAGACATCCAATGGGAGTGTTATGAATATTTATTTGTATGGATGTCTATCATGATAATAATTTTATCAAGGAGATTTGATTTACTTTATCATTAAGAATATTATCTTCATTAATTAGAGTTTAATGCATTATGTACTTCTTATGCCTATAAATAGATGATTTGATGAAGGCATTGTACACAAGTCTATATTGAGAATAATACAAATCTCCCTCTTTCTCTCATCTCTTTGTTCTTTGTTCTTCGTTATTTTATTTCTAACAAATATATATTAGAGTTGTTTTTTATTAGTAATTTTTTATTAAAATTTTTGAGTTTTGAAAAAATCTTAGAAAATCTAAACCGACTAATTGAAGGGAAATATTATATTTTGATACACAAGTTGTGTAGATTTTTTTATAAAATCCCTTATTTTTAAGCTATAAAATATAAAACCTAAATCCGTACCCCTAACACCTAAACTTTAAACTCTAAATTCTAACCATAAACCTTAAATTCTATATCTTAGAACCTAAACCTCTAAACCTTAAATTCTATATCTTAGAACCTAAACCCCCTAAACCTTAAACCACAACCTAAATATTTAAACCCTAAAATTGAAAGTCTTTTGTAAACTAAAATTTACACAAACTTTTTTATCAAAGAATTTTCCTAAAACAATTTTCCTAAAACAAATTCAGTTTAAGTGATTCAAAATTTCATCTTTATAGGGGAGAAAGATGGAATTAAAATGAAAAACAAAATGTACGTGACCTCTGCGTCAGCGTGAGCAAAAGTTGAGTTAAAACTGAAAATTTTTAAATTTGAGTGACGGTTTTTTCCCCGCCACCATTGAAGTTTAGCCGCCATCTTCCGCCACCAGCAATTCATCTGGTAGCTATTCCTTTTTGTCTTTTTCCTTTTCTTGAGCCTCATCATCTGATGGTTCTTAGTTTCTGGGTGTTTTTTTCGTCTTTCTGCAGATCAGTTGAGTTGTGTCACTCCTGTATCATAATCATATTCTTCAAACCTTGAATTTCTTGAACTTTCAGTAAACAAGTTATTTGGAGGGGTTTTTGCCCTTTTTTTTTATCAAATAGTGCCAGCTAGAATTTATTAAAAAGGGGAAAAGAAGACAAATACGAAGGAAGAACAAATAACAGTTCCAGGCAATAGCCAAAAAGGAAGCAAGAGCAAACTAAACCAAAGTCCAAACTAAAAGGATAAAAAACAGCGGTAAAAATCACATACAACAGGAAGGCATGTGACAAAAAACCGCAAACAACATCGAAAACAAGAGAAAAAACACATAAAAAGCCCCCGCAGACTAGTCCAGCAGATCCTCCAACCGTCTCAACAAAAGTAGGATAAAACAAGCAAGAACCTGGCTAGGAGAATAAATCCAAGGATCGAACATACGCGCTAGACAGATCCTTAGATTAAGAGGACAGAACAAGCTCATTTCTAAGGAGGATCAATTTGTTTTCTATCTTTAGCTGCTAATTCATTGATACGCTCCGGTGCTTCTTCAATCCAAATGACTTCAGAAGAGGGAGAATTCCATTCCCGAGCCATTGCATGAGCAACCCGATTACCTTCACATGGGATGAATCGAAACTGGCAGCAAGAGAAATCCCGAGTAACTGCTAAAAGAACTGTTATGACTTGGTATTTTCTATAACAATCTTGGAAACGGGCAAGCCAATGAGCTTAGCTTCATCGCATCAAGGATTTAAATTGCATTTGCAGCCGTGTTGTGTTTATCGCAATTACGGACATAAATGATGCTAGTATAGTCACTGCGAATATCGGTGTCATATTTTTTTTTAAATTCGCACAACTTATTACAAAACATAATGAAAATAATAGCTCCGCAATTTTCCGTTACACCACTATTGGTGTGATTCAACTTTACACCATTATTTTCGACAATAACAATTTCAGACTGTGTCAATACCACTATATATCGACCTATTGCATACCACTATTTTAATCTTTGAATTCACATCTCTCATCAATTGCAGCCACCTAACTGAATAGAATCTAGATGACAATAATTTTGGAGGGCAAATACCGAGTTCCCTAGCCAACCTTTCAACTCATCTTAAACCTTTTGGTGCATCGGGGAATCAAATTTCAAGAAAAATTCTTTCTTTTATTTGAAATCTCATTGGCCTAGAGTCATTAATTTATCCATGTATTAAAATCAGCTAAGCAGAACTTGAAATAAAAGTTAAAGGGACTAACTTAAATTTTTTAAAAATTTGGAGGCTTAAACGAAAATTTTCAAAAAAATTTGAGGGTTTAACTAAATTTTTTAATAATTTTGAGAAACTTAACAAAACATTTTAAAAATTAGAGAGGGAATTTGATTACAAATATTAAAAAATTTGAAGTTTAATATGAATTTTTAAAAATTTTAAGGGGGCCAAATTAAATTATTTTAAAATTTTTAAAAGCAAAATTCAAATTTTTCAAAATTTTGAGGGGCCGTGACCCACTAGTCCCTCAAAGTATACGCCCCTAGGAATAGGTAAGCTTTATAAGCTACAAGAAGTGGGATTTGGTACAAATAATTTGTCAGGTGATATATCCCATCCTCCATTGGAAATCTCACGTAGTTGAATCAGAGCTATGGCTGGAAATTGTAAGTAGTTTGTTTTTGTTACATATTTATAGCAAAGAATTAAATGGACCCATACCTCAGGGAACTTATCAGCCTCCCCTCTTTATAAAAAATCTCGACTTTGCTCAAAACGAGTTATCTGGGGAAATTCCAAGTGGCCTTGGCAGTTTTTCTACTGGTTTAAGAAGCAAAGAAAGCATTCCTTGTCAAAACCTTCGCCTCTGGATCCATCAATCAAGATTTCTTTCGGGGATATTCTCAAGGCGACATGTATTTTCTTCGGGCAATTTGATTGGCGTAGGCGGTTCTTTTGCTGAATGCAAAGCCTTGAGAAACATCAGGCAATGACCTCAAAGCACTCGTTTACGAGTTTATGACGAACAAGAGTCTCGAGGCTTGGTTACATTCACCTCTAGATTGCGCATGCTGCTCTGGAATCTGGATCATCTTCACAACCATTGTGATATAAAGCCAAGCAAGTCCTTCCTGATGATGACATGACTTCCTCAACCAGGCGATTTTAGTCTAGCAAGGATCAATGCTCAATGCAATGCCGAGGTCATATCGGATCAAACTAGTTCAATTGGCCTAAAAGGAACTATTGGATATGCTGCACTAGGTAACTACATCCCTACCAGACCCTTTAAATCTCTTATTTTTCCAATTGACCATCATTAAACTTCAATTTAAAGTAAACAATAATCAAACACCATACAAAGGAATTCATGATGCTCACAACCAACTGCTTGCACTTAAAACCATGTTTGCCTCCAAGATGGATGCATCAAGAAGCATAGATAACACTGATATTTCGTATTATATGAGTTTTGGTATGTCCTTGTATTTATGTTGTGTTACTGTTACTATTTTTCTGTGTTGTGCTCGAAATTTTTAGGTCTAATTGGCATTGTACCGCATCTCATCTTTCCATAAAACATATGGTTTAAAACACAAATCATCCTTAAAGTTATTCATCTTAGTCAGATTGACCCTTGAATTTGTCAAGCTTGATAAAAGTGGTTGAACGTTTTTCGATTAAATTGACCATGAAATTTAGCAAGTTCGGTCAAATTATCTTCGGGACTTTGGAAACGTTAGATTGCTGCTCCACCAATAATTGGAGGTGAGCACAAAAAATTCAAATTCTTTTCCAATTTCGAGTTCGAGATTCCCGACTTGAAAAACCAAAAAACCATATTTTACAGTTTTGCGACATAGTCTATGATTTCCTTTTTTCTTCAACTCCTCCTCCATTTTAAGTCTATTTTGACCAAATTTGAACCATGTGTTCCTAAACCACTATAAAATATCTATTTAGTTTCAATTCATATTTTTGAAAATAAATTCCCTATTATTGCATTTTAGCACCTCAACTTTGTATTATTTCCTCATTTCTTCAATTCCTCCTTCCTTTTAAGTCCATTTTGACCCATTTTAAATCACATGCTCTACTATCACTATATGATATATAGGCAACTTCAATTCATATTTTTTAACAAAAAAAATATAACTTTGCATTTTAATCAATTTGGCCCTTCAACTATATTTTTTTTTTGTAATTCCTTTCTTCTCATCAATTTATTAACTCCTTTATACTCATATCAATGTTTTATCCTCAAAAGTTCATTACTTAAAAATAACATTATAAATATATTTTAGAATTTTAGATGATATTTTTTATTAAATAACATTACAAATTTTACTCACAAATGTGAAAAAGAATATGAATTTATATACCTTGTATGATTAGAGAAAATCGTTTAAATTAGAATCAATCCGTACTATAATATTATAAACAATTACAATTAAATTTGTACAGAAACTCGACAACTCGACTCAACTCGAATCGGAAAAAATTTAAATAAAATTTGAATCATAAAATAAGACTTGTCAACTTGAATAACCGAAATTTTTTGACTTGACTCGATCTAATGCTCATCCTACCAATAATCATTTGTTAAAATAATTGTTATAAATATGATTTTATTCACTCTGGATGTGACAAAATCTAATGTATATAAATATTATACGTTTGTACATAAATTTAATATATATATATATATCATTCAATAAAAGTAGGTTAATTTTAGTAGTAATATGATCATATGATGGCTTGCTTAATTAACAAAAGTTGTGTATTAGTTTGTTCGCATTTATGTTTTTCTGTATATTGTGCCAACGACAATATCAAATAAGTTATATTTAATTAATTAAAAAACATATATTACTTATGTATAACATAATATATATAAATATTAGTTCGAAAAGTAATATTTGATATGATGATCGATCTTAACTACTATTATTTTAAAATTTAGATGATTTGAACTCGAAGTTTCTTTTTTAGAAGTAACGAAGTTAAATTTAAATTTAGTTAGATATGATGGATGAGCATGAATGGTGATAACTAAAAAGTGGCGGGAAGCTCTTTCTTCGCAACTTGATCTAACCAGAATTATTGAAGGTTAACTTAGTGATTTGATATATATTTTGTCATTCAAATGGATTTGTACGATCCTACTTGTCTAATAATATATTTTAATCGAAAACCATCGACAATCAACTAACAAGTTGATTCAAGTGATAAGCAATTTGATACCGTTTAAGTTGATTTCGAGTTTCAGGCTTTTTATATGCAGAAAATCTTTGAAAGACTCGCTCAACAAAATTAGGTTTGCGACGCGAGTCAACTAAATTTAGTCAAAATAAAAGTCTTGAAGAACCGAGAATGCAATTAAAATAAAACTATGGACCGTCACAATATTAAAAGAGGAAAAAATAGGGTAAAAGAAGACCCCAAAGCCAACAGAAGTAGAGGTGATGGTTAAAGAAGATAGAGAATGTGGTCGAGAATCATGTCATGAGCTTAGGTTGTCGTCCATGTCACAGACAGCAACCGCTTGTGTCGTGTGAACATCACGTGCAGCGGCGGACCCTCTCTTCACACCATACATTACATACACCCATGTCTATCTGTGCATTGAATTCATCAAAATCTCACCAATTATGGGACCTCTTTCAGGATCACAAATATTATATTTATCCCACAAGTTAATAACGTCTAAAACGAGAATTAAAATAATTTGATGTCTCTCAAATTAATAAAAAAAATTCTTGATATTTAAATTAACAAGGAAGGTTGAATTATGTGTGAAAGTACTTGACAAGGTTGGTTGTAACACCCCTAAAAATATATGCTTATATTTAAAGTTAAGTGAGGAAAAATGATATAGGAAATGTTGTCCATAGAGTTCAAACCCTTAACCTTAGGCTTGGAGAACCTAAGCTTTAATTGTTTGGGCTAAGGACCACTCTTGGGTTAACCATACACCAGTTTAATATTAGTCTATGTTCGGTGGTTATATCGAAATTAATTAAGTCAGATCTGACTCCTCACTTACCATGGGAATGCCATTCGAATCTGGAAATTGAGAGAGAAATTCTAGAAAGCTCTCACCTAACCCCACCGGCTCTAGCTCTGATCTGCCACACCGCCCAGCCGTGGTGTGCACCGTTGTTGCCCCTTGAACTGCCATACCTCTTCGATCTCATCCCTAACCATCACTCGTGATGAACGGCCGTCATTCGCTGTAGAGATTCGACTAAAGGTTTGCTTGAAACCCCAAACGTCACATTTCTATTTTTTCCTGTTTTTGACCACCCTCAACGTCCATTTGAGTCGCGGCCATCGGATCCAAGCTCCTTGCGTCGGTGCGAGCAAAACCCCTCTGACTAATCATCGACCCGCGACCGGGAGAGCCCTCATCGGAGTTACATGTATTCCAGCCATTTCGAATCATTTAGGGAAAGTTTCATTAGTATTCCGGCTTGAATGGATTGAGTAATTCATGGGCTTTGTTTTTCGGCAGTTTGGCGACCATTAGGTCCTCCGGCGACCTTCTCCGTTGACCGACCGATAATTTAAAAAATCAAAGGTAAAACCCGATATGAACTGGCCCAATCTGTAAACCGATTTGAATCGGTCCAGTTAGTTAACCCGGTCCAGGCCCAAACCAATTATTGGTCTGAACCCAAGCCCATTTGGTTGATCCGATCCACCCAACCCATATCCGACTCGATCTGATTCGAGCCCAAGTCAGACCCGTTAACCCGACTCATCTGCCTGCTGACGAGTCAACTTAGTGAGTCAACCCATCCGAGTCAACTCAGTGAGTCAACTTGCCCGAGTCAACCCAGTTGACCGCTGACATCATTATTGACCGTTGACCCGTTGACGTCAGCTTGACTGTTGACTAGTTGATCAATGATGTCAGCGTTGACTTTGACCCAAAAGTTAAATTTTTTGAAAGCCTCTATTTTATGTTTTTGACATCCCGAGTCTGACTTTGAAGTCCGTTTCACGAAATTCTAACCCGAAAGCCTTCAAATCTGACCTTGAACCTGAGCATGAATTTGTAATTAATTATTCATTTAAAGAGTAATGCATTTGAGATAAGGTCTAATTTTGGAGTATGTTTAATTGAAGGTATTCGCTTTGTATTTGGGATTTTTGAAGGATATCAAATTCGGGTTTGAGAGTGATTGAATGGAGTTCACGAATCAACTGATGTAGTTCGGAGTCGAGGTAATACATTACTACCTCCTGTATGCTTTAAGAAATATATTGGTATCTGGTAAATGCTTGCATGATCATGGTGAATCATATGATTAATTCTATTAATGTCTAATTGATTATGGAGAAATGATAGTAAACCAGATAAGACTGAAATGCTCCGATTAGGAAGATGGGTGACCTGTAAGAACTTTTGAGATCCGAGACTAATTGATAAGACTATTATACTTTAAATCTGGTTATGCCTGTCAAGACTAATTGAGAGTTAAGAAATGATAGAAATACCCTTGAGGTATATGAATGACTAAGATACCATTGATAATGAAAGATGATTTGGAATCTACACTAGATCTGGTAAAACAACTGATCCATATGAAAACCTCGAATTACTTGGAAAGTTATGGTATCAAGGCATAAACCTTCGAGATTGTAAAGTACTTGAATTTTCTTGAATTCTGAGTAAATCTTCAAAGATAAATTTACAAAAAAGTATCCATATGTCAGAATTAATCAAAGTGATATAAATACTAAATTGATTGAAATAACTAAAATATCATTGGGCACCAAATTTCTAAGTTAACCGAAATGATGGATATACCCTCGAGATCTGAAATGAATTAATAGTTGGAAGGACCGAAAGGATCAAAACAACTGAAATATCTTCTGGCATCAAAGTGTCTAAAATACCTTCGAATACTAAAATGACTGTAAATACCTCTAAGACCTGGAATAAGAAACACCAATAAAGGCAAACGAATGTAATGATCTAAAGGTTGTAATACACGATCCATGTTTGTTGGTCGTTTCTGATACTAGTGTATTATTGGAAGAATACTATATGAAGGCATGTTCGATTTATTTGGAGGAAGTACATTGTTAAGTGAAAGAGTAGCATGTTTTCCTAAAGGTACATTCATTGCTAAGGGTAGAGTTCGTGTGAAATGTACATGTCCGAACACTTGGTAATTACAGTGATATTGAGAACTGTTCAGTTCTAGTGGACTTGGAGGATGAATAAACAGTTAGAAGTCTTGAATACTATAAGTAACTGTGCTATCCTTATTGGGTTAAATTAGAAAATTACCCTTGAAAGTTAAAATGACCAAAATGCCTTTTTGAGCAAAATTGACTGGAACTCTCCTAATATATCCAGAATCTTGGTTGATCTTGATTTATTTGAATTTCCCTAAAATCTATCATGATATATTTGAATCCTAGCATAATCATGATATACTGAAAATTCTGATAATCATGATGTATAATTTCCGAATACCTGGATAAAGTCGACATTTATCGAATTCTGTCGAATAAGGTTCTTGATTATGAAATCAGTCTAGATTGGACTATAGTTTAGTGTCTCCTTTATGAGATTATCATGAACCTCTGAGTGATAAATTGGACCATAGTGTGTTCCATGTGTCCATGAATATTCTCTCTGTATTTAAATCAAGACTATCTGCTCTGAATTTAAAGCATGACTCTGCTATCCGAAATGAAAGCACAATTCTTGGCTTCTGGCTTTTGATACAAAAATATATCTTATATATGTTTTCTGATATTGTTGTTTACTAGATAAAAACTAATTTTTTTTATCTGGGGGTATATTATCTGGGATATGATTGAAGATCTGTAGGCTCAGCTCTAGTAAGCCCTTATGAACCTAAGACATCTCCTACGCCCAATGGGCCTAGGGAAGTATTTCTGTAAGCACCTACGCCCAATGGGCCTAGGGTAAGTCTTTTTGGGATACTGTATACCGATGTACGGTTGGAGGGTAGTTAGGCAATTAAAAAATAAAACTTTCTGTCCCCATTTAAAAATCTACCCTACTGAATTAATTTACCAAATTATGAAATTCTCAGTATACTTCTAATATGCACTTATTGAAGTGCATTGAACTCCTTAGTTCAACTTCTGAAATGCCTCTCTCTTCTGATTTTTCGAACTGTAGGCTTCTCGCCTAATACTCAGTGAGTGAATAAAGAACAACTCCGACATCTTCAAATTTAGCGTTTTACTGAGTTATCGAATCGTAATTGGAGTATGTAGTTGCCCGGAACATCATGACATTGTTTTGCTTTGCCTTATGTCTGCATGTTGCCTATAGCATATCATGGTAGTTCTGTATTACTGAGCTTTCCCAAGCTCATGTTGTTTTTACCATCGCATGTTAGAAGAAATCTATCATGATATTATAACCGACATTAGTGTTTGGAGTTCTCTCGACGTCGCTTTCGGAGTACGATACTGGTATATTAGTGGGCATGTATGTTGTGTCTTATTTTATGTCGGAGTCTGTAATATATTATTTTTGGAATTATGTTTTATGATTTTCTGTAATGATGTTCTGACAAAGAGTTTTATTTGAGTTTTTACTGTGGGTCGCTCTTGTGACCCTAATGTAACATTTTAGAATCAGGTGTAACGCATAGGCGGGTCTAGGAGGTTACAATTGGTTCAAGTGAAAGGGCTGAAAGGGAAAGCCAACAAGTTATGGTGGTTGAAGGATTCAGACAGAATGTAAGGCTAGAAATTAGAAACTCTACAGGGCTGCTTTGTTTTGTGGTCTTCCACTCTCTAAAAGTTTAGACCACTCGTGCCTAATAAAGACATCTTGAGGACATGAATTGTTACTGCTGAGAATGAAGAGAAAAAAAAAACATGTTTAAGTGGATAAGAAATTGGAGCAAGGGAATGGCCCCTAGACTTTCTTACACATGTCATAGAGACGAAGCGAGTGGGGAGGATTTTGTTTGGTTTCTCAACACGTTCCACAAACTACGATTGTATTGCTTGGAATGACACAAGTTGGGTTGCAAAGTATTGTTGAGTACAGTGATAACATATTGCATTTTAAATAAGAAAATTTAAGTTTAAATTTTGAAGAAAATATTGTTAGAAAATAAATTTTAAAAATAAAAATTAGTTTTAAAATTTCCAAAAAAGAAATAAATTTTGAAAAAAAAATATTTACGATTTGATCCTATTAGACTCTGAGATAATGACGTGAACATATACTATCCTTTTTCCACCACATTTACTTTAAATTCCGTCCGGTGGCGTAACTTAGTAAGGACTAGGAGGGGCTATGCCCCCAAAATATTTAAAAATTATATTTTACCCTTAATTTTTTATAAAAAAATATTAATTTGAGCTCTTAAGATTTTTAAAAATTTATATTAAACTTTAAAATTTTAAATATTTTTAGTTAAATCTTCTCTCATAATTTTTAAAAGTTCTTATCAAACCATTAAAAATTTTAATAAAAACCCTCAATTTTTTTTTAAAAAAATTTAGTTTAAGCCTCCAAATATTTTAAAATTTTAAGTTGATCCTCTAAACTCTTACTCTAAGTTCCGCCATTAATCGTTTTTCCTTGTCCCTGTTATGGGGCCTAAGCGATTGCTTTTCGTACCTATAAGAACACACCTTGTGTGTTCCTTTTAATGCAAGCTCAAACGAAAAGAAAAGAAAAGAAAAAGACACTCATTCAAACTCAAAGATCAATGATCCATCCCTTGAGTAAAGAGAAGTACTGAGCAGAAGGAAAGTTGTGTGAAGTCTTGAAGCCGCCAATAAGATCTTGAAAGGAAGAAAGCAAAACCGATCCCACAGATTTTATAAAGGAGTGATGAAGATGAAAAGTCTAAAAACTGGAGGATCAAAGAGGAGTTGTCCATGGCCATGGAAACCAAATGGAGGGTTCCTTAGGGAAAAAAGAGGTAGGCTTTACATAATAAGAAGATGCATTATCATGTTTCTCTGCTCTCACTACTGAAAAAAATATACAAATATGTACATTTACATATGCTGAAATTTGAAGAAATCCTCCTGCTACATGGAGCCTAGCTGGTGTACAAGTTTTAGGTTTTCCTTTTTTTTCCCTTCTTCATCTCTTTATGGATGGAAACTTGATTGATCGTGAAAGAGCCTGAATCTCTCATCATTCTCTAGACTTGCTATCATTCAACTTCTTATAAACAATCATCGACATTATTGCTTCTTACCATAGTTTTTCAACTTCTTGGTTGCCTGTCTGGAACAAGGAATTCTTATCATTCTACTCAGTACCTAAGATTGCGGTTGTGGGTATAGCGGCGGTTTTGGTGTTGTCCGAAACCCTTGATATCTGCAACCGTTATGCTCGCAATAGCACATGTTCTTTAAAAAAAATTTAGGACTGCGATACTCGCAGTGACAACATTAACATCAGTTATGTCTGCAACCACAATCCTTAACTAATTAAAAAGGTGAACGCTATACCAATATTGCATTTAAAGAAAAATCTAAGGGATATTATTATGATTCCACTCTTATTATTAAAAATAATATTATAGTAAACCAAATAGAAATATCACGCCCCTTTTCGATTCTCATATTTATGTCTCATACTAAAAATTTATTTTTAGGGTTTAAGGTTAGATTTTAAGGAAATTGGATTAGAGTGTATTTTTTTAGGTTTTAGGGTTTAAAATTTAAGGAGGAGATATGTGGCGCCCTGAGAATGGCCGGTTACCCCTTCACATTGATTGAACCATTGTGCTGATGTTACCCTTGGTCAGACTATATAAGGAGGATAGAGAGTTAGTGGGAGACAGGCAATAAGTAAAGCAATTATTACAACCATTAGTGGAAAGAGAGAGAAAGAAAATGAAGAGTCTTATTAGAACACGTAGAGCTCGTCGGAGAAGATAACCGAACCTTCATCGGAATCTGCTTAGCACACCGGGAAGGTAAAATATCTTCCCATCTTTATTTTCTGCAACAAACAACAAAAAGTGTTAGATCTCAGCTTCGAAAAATATAAAAACAGTAAAGTAAAATAAAGAAAAGGTCAAAATCCTAATTTCTACGGTGGCCGGAGGGTTTGATTCAAGGTGGAGTCAAAGAGGACTGGGAACATGTAGATTAGGTTTAAGAAAGGTCGGAGATGGGTGGCTCAGTCGAGCTGGGGTTAGGTTTAGAGAAATTGAAGTTGAAATTGGGGTTGAAATCAAGGTTTTCAGGGTTTTGGTTTGAATTAGTGGTGGCCGAAAATCGCTCAACGGAGGCCGAAAATCCCATTACGGCCATCGGAGCAAGGTAGGGTTGATCGGAGGAGTTTTGTGGTGGCTGACAAACGACCAAAGATCACAGGAGCTTGGCGGTTGTGGATTGAAGCGGCGGAAGCCACGACGTTTAGTTGTCGTGTTCTTCGTTGTTCTTCATGTTCATGAAGAACACCATGAGAAATCTGGTGTTTTGATCCATTCCTAGATCTAATTCTGGGTTTGGAAGTGTTTTCTTCAGAGCGTTTGGGGTGAGGGGAAATGAAGAGAGTGAGAGTGAATGGGGATTTTGACTGAGCCAACTTGGTTTGAGGTTTATAAACCTTGCGCAAAATGGTGTCGTTTTGGCACCGGGTTATCCTAACCCGCGCAACGCCTAGGATCCGTGCCCTATTTCAATGGGTTTTATATTGCAACCTTTTTTTTTCTTCTTTTCTCACAATTTGGTCACTTAGTTTGTAATTTGACACTTGTATTTTGATAATGATTCAATTTAGCCCTAGTTTTAAGTATTAATTCATTTAATGTGTTTCATGTAATTGTTTAATTTAATTGTTGCTTAATTTGTATGTGTGTTACGTATTTTAAAATTGCATATAGTATATTTTGTTAGATAACTTAAATACATATATTTAGTAACTAATTGATTAGAGCTCTAGTTCTAAGTTCAATTAGAATTCAATAATTAAATTAGGGAGATCATTGTAGTAAATTAGTGTATTTTAAATGAAAACTTTGGAGTTCAAACTTGGATGGTACTCCACTTGCTTGCAATAGGGTGTTGTCTCAAAATTGACTCTAAAGAGGCACATTTAATGTACACTGCAATATATAATTAAATAAAATCACTTAGTTAATTAAAATAGAACCTTAATTAGGTTATTACTTTAATTAATTAAGAATGACATTTTAATTAGTGAATATCACTTGAATTTAGTGGTTATGAGATGGACAGTATTAAAACAATTGGTATTTTCACATAAACGCCTTTAGATTCAATGATATTCATAGTTTAATAAACTTAATTAAATAAAGCCTAACTAAGTTAATACTTAAAATGAACAAGACGATAACAAAATCATGCATTCAAAACCTTTTATGTTGAAAATACATTTTTATGGATATGAATGGGGGTGCTTCTTAATATGGCGCTTTTAATCTCATATTCGATAAAAAAATGTATTTTCTTGTAAAAGGATATCTTTATTTGGAATAAAAATTCAGTTAATAATTATGGTTAAATTAAATTCAAATTATCATTCGAAATGCCAAAATACCACGTAAAATAAAACGGTATCGATAGCGGGCGCTTGTGGGGGGGGTGCTAATTCATCCCAACACGTAACCGACTTCTGAACCTGAATTTTAAGAAAATGGATCTCCGGTTTTTTTATGGTGTCCGATCTACCAAAGTGACTGGTGGCGACTCCAAATTTGTTTTAAAATAAAATAAAATGGAAATTCAATTTTAATATGAAAAAACTTTAATTTTTTTAATATTAAATTAAAAAATAGAAAATCACTGGTTTCAAAACCCTAATTTTCAAGATTAAATTTAAAATGGACAAAAACTTTAATTTCAAAATCAATTGTCAAGCCATTTTCACACGTCAGTTTAAAAATGGTCGCGACAAAGGTTTTTGTTGAATATTATAATTTAACCTTTTTATGAGTAGGTGTAACTCTTCATGAACATATATTAATGAATGGATGTAACCATTCATCATGAATAGATGTAACTTTACATGATGAATGGATGTAAATGTAGAGTTGTAATCTTTCAAATAGTCACTTACAACCCTATATTAAGGATTGTTAGTGATGGAACAAATCATTTAATTTTGTAGTCTTGTAATAACATTCTATTTCTCTTCCTCTCTAACAAAATATTACAATTTTTCTTCCACCTATTTCTAACAAAATAGTATCAGAGCTTGGTTCGATAGTAAAAGAATATGGCCAATAATGGTATGTTTCCATTTCAATCTCCTCATCTTACAAAGGACAATTATAAAACTTGGTGTCTCCGTATGAAGGCTTTACTTAGGGCACAAGATGCTTGGGAGATCACTCACAAGGGTTATGAGTCTCCTCAAGACGAGGCATCATTTTCACAACAAGAAAATAAGGCTTTCACGAAAACAAGGATGAAGGATCAACAAGCTCTCATCCCCATCTACCAATGTCTGGATGATTTGATGTTTGTAAAAGTGGCAAATGCCAACACCACAAAGGAAGCATGAAAGGTTTTGCAAAATTCTCTCCAAGGATTTGACAAAGTGAAGAAGGTTCAACTCCAAGTATTGCGAGGTGATTGAAACCTTGCAGATGAAGGAATTCGAGTCCATTTCGGATTATTACTCAAGGTTAGTGGCTATTTTTAATCAAATGAAGAGACACAGAGAAACTTTAGAAGATGTTCGTGTGATTGAAAAGATCATTCGTTCTTTGACTCCAAAGTTTGATTATGTGGTTTGTGTCATTGAGTCAAAAGATTTAGACTCTATGACTATTGAAAAAGTTATTGGTGATTTGCAAGCTCAATAAGATAGATTCAATGGAAGACAAGACGAGTCCATTGCACAAGCCCTCAAAGCCAATGTGTTTTTCAAAAACATTCAAGAAGAAAATAACCAAAAGGGATGAGAACATGGACGAGGTCGAGGTTATAGCCAACGAGGATGTGGAAGAAGTGATCATGAAGATCGTACAAATAATGGTGTAAGCTTATCATCAAGAAACTGAGAAAGATCAAGAGAAAGAGGAAGATTTAATTTTCAAATATCGAATGAAAAGAGGTATGACAAGTCTGATGTCAGAAATTTGGTCATTTTTTCTTGGGAATGCCAAAATGAAAGCAGAAATGGGGAGAGAGTTAATCTCGTTGAAGATCAACAAGATGTTGAAGAGCCGACCTTGTTGCTAGCACTCAAGAATGAGGAAAATAATGATTCAAGCACACGGTATCTTCACAACAGAGCAAACAATCACATGTGTGGAGACAAAGAGACATTTGTGGAACTTGATGAGAAAGTTAAAGGCAATGCTTCATTTGGAGACTCCTCAAAAGTCTAAATTTATGGGAAATGAACAATTTTAATTTCTTTAAAGGATGGTAGTCATTGCCTTATTACCGAGGTTTATTATGTGCCCAAGCTAAAAAGTAATATTTTGAGTTTGCGACAACTCCTTGAAAAGGGTTATGAAATTCACATGAAAGATTGTTGTGTTTGGCTAAGAGATCAATATACCAACTTGGTTGCTAAAGTATCAATGTCGAAGAATAGAATGTTCTTGTTGAATCTCAAGAAGATTGATGCAAAATGCTTGAAGGCTAGCGTGGAAAATGAAGTTTGGTGTTGGCACATGAGATTTGGTCACTTGAATTTTGGAGCCCTCAAAATTTTTAAAGAAAAAAAGATGGTAAATGGAATTATGACCCATTAGTCACCTAACCAATTGTGCGAGGCGTGTCTTCTAGACAAGCATGCAAGGTCAATTTTTCTGAAAGAAGCAACGTCAAGAGCGACCAAACCCTTTCAACTTGTTCATACTGATGTATGTGGACCCATCAAATCACAATAATTTGGTAAAACTAGATACTTCTCGATTTTTATCGATGATTACAATAGGAAGACTTGGGTGTACTTCTTGAAGCAAAAATCTGAAGCCTTCATTACTTTTAAAAATTTTAAAGTACTTATTGAAAAAGAAAGTGTTTATGAGATAAAATCTTTAAGGTCCGATAAAGGAGGCAAATTTACTTCTAATGAATTCAATGATTTTTGTGAAGCAAATAGAATTCGTCGTCCTTTGAAAGAGCCCAAATCCCCACAAAAAAATGGCGTTGCAGAACGGAAAAATAAGACCATTCTTAACATGGCAAGAGGTATGTTCAAGGTGAAGAATATGCCCAAGGAATTTTGGGCCAAAGCTATTTCATGTGCAGTTTATCTATCGAATCGCTCGCCAACAATGAATGTGGATAATATAACTCCTCAAGAAGCTTAGAGCAGGAAAAAGCCAAGTGTAAGACATATTCGACTGTTTGGTAGCATTGCCTATGCACGTGTACCCGACCAAGGTAGATTAAAGCTTTATGATCGAAGTTCTAAATATGTTTTCGTTGGCTATGATTCAAAATACAAAGGCTACAAGTTGTACAATCCAAGTTGGAATTGGGAAGCACAAGAAGAACAATCCTATGATTTCTTTTCGTATTTTGTAGAAGAACAAGATATGACTCCACCGCAAGTTGTGAACCCTTCGCAGGACATGACTCCTCCGCAACACATGACTCATCTGCCTTCACTTGCTTCGATCCATGAAGACACTTTCGAAGAAAACTCTAACTCTGGAGAAAGCTCAAGTGAAATAACACGTAAATTTAGAAGTGTCAGAGATTTGTACCACTCCACTCAAGCTATCAATAATTTGTTTTGTTTGTTTGTAGATAGTGAGCCACTTAACTTCGGTGATGTAGTGGAAGATGAAAGTTGGAGAATATCCATGGATGAAGATATAAAATCAATTGATAAAAACAACAATTGGGAGTTATCAGAACTTCCAAAAGGACATGAAGCTATTGGGGTCAAGTGGATTTTTAAGAAAAAGAAGAATGCAAGTGGAGAAGTGGTGAGATACAAAGCAAGACTTATTCTTAAAGGCTATAAGAAAAAGCATGGGATCGATTATGATGAAGTCTTTGCACCAGTTTCTTGAATTGAAACTATTCGATTGATTATTTCTCTAGCGACTCAAAATAAGTGGAAAATCTATCAACTTGATGTGAAATCAACATTTCTTAATGGTTTCTTAAAAGTGGAAGTTTACAATGAATAACCTATTGGATACAAAGTCAAAGGGCAATAAGATAAATGTATAAGGTTGAAAAAGGCATTATATGGGTTGAAACAAGCACCTCATGCATGGTACAACCACATCGACAAGTATTTTCAAGATAAAGGTTTTGATCATTGCCTACATGAACTTGCACTCTATATAAAATAAAAGATAGTGGAGATATCTTGATAGTTTTTCTGTATGTGGATGATTTGATTTTTACAAGCAACAATCCCAATTTAGTTGAAGAATTCAAGAAGGATATGCCACTTATTTTTGAGATGATTGATGTGGGTCTAATGTGTTATTATTTAGGACTAGAAATAGAACAATCTGAGGATGGAATATTCATCTCACAAAAGGGCTATGCAAAAGAAGTGTTGAAGAAGTTTCAAAATGCTCGATTGCAATCCCGTTGATACTCCAATATAGAATGCGGAATAAAGTTGTCAAAGTTCAATGATGGAATAAAGGAAGATCCAACTCTCTTCAATAGTCTTCTGGGAAGTTTGAGATACTTGACTTGTACAAGACCTGATATCCTATTTGCATTTGGTGTAGTGAGTCGCTACATGGAAGCTCCTACGTCAACTCACATGAAGGGTGCTAAAAGGATTCTTCGCTACCTAAAAGGTACTATTAACTTCAGGCTATTATACACATCTTCTCATGACTTTCAGCTCATGGGATTTTGTGATAGTGATTTTTTTCAGAGATATTGATGATAGAAAAAACACTTTCAGATTTTTGTTTTTCGTTGGAGATTGTTATATCTCTTGGAGTTCAAAAAAGCAACCCGTTGTGACTCTTTCCACATGTGAGGCAGAATATGTGGCAACAACTTCTTGTACTTGTCATGTCATTTGGCTTAAAAGATTAGTGAAAGAACTTTACTTGCCACAAGAAGGACCTACTAAAATTAGCATTAATAATAAGTCTGCACAAGCACTTGCAAAGAATCCGGTGTTCCATGATCGAAGTAAACATATTGACACTAGATATCATTTTATTAGAGAACATATTACCAAGAAGGAAATGGAGCTCAGGTTTGTAAATACTCAAGATCAAGTTGTAGACATTTTTACAAAACCTCTCAAGTTTCAAGATTTTTGAAGAATGAGTGAAAATCTTAAAAATCTTAGCGTGATCAAGAAAATTTAAAATTAAGTGGGATTGTTGAATATTATAATTTAACCTTTTATGAGTAGGTGTAACTCTTCATGAAAGTATATTAATGAATTAAATAGGTGTAACTTTACATGATGAATGGATGTAAATGTAGAGTTGCAATCTTTTGAATAGTCACTTACAACCCTATATAAAGGGTTGTTAGTGATGGAACAAATCATTCAATTTTTTAGTCTTGTAATAACATTCTATTTCTCTTCCTCTCTAAAACAGTCTTACAATTTCTCTTTTACCTATTTCTAACACTTTTTACATTCAATAAACAATATCATATTCATTTTTCATTTTCCATGTGTACATTAACCCTAGTTGTCGCCTCTGCCGTGGCCACTATTTCATCACTGTTTATCCATCTTCGGTCACCAATGCTGCCACTCTCATAGATGCATATGCGTATATATTCATCAACATGCTTGTATACCTACAATGCATACTTTCAACCCAACAAACATCTTTAACATTAAAATATATGCTTCCTTTAGCTTACCATTAGGGCATATTCATATCAAACCAATAAGCAAACTACACAAAACATCATATTCAAGTTCGATTAAGCTTAATACATACATATAATTAGGGGTGGTTTTGAACATGTTCAGTAGGTGCGACCGCACAAGTTATAAATTAGGGGACTCATTTTTATATATATATATTCTAAAAAATACTATAATATAATATATATATAAAGCATTTTATCGAAAAATGAGTGATTTTTTTGGAAAAAAGTTGATATTGATAATTTTGTTTCAAAACATGCAAGAAGAAAATGTTAAAGTTTTAGATGTTTGTAAGTCATTTTTATGTTGGCAGAGAAATCCAACATTGTGTTGTATTAAGGAAACTTTATTTAAAAAACATTATATCTCTTCCATGTTATAAATTAGGGGACTCATTTTTATCAACTGCACATAAACCTTAAATCTTTGAACTGCACATTTTTATTATTGTTTGGAATGAATGAAAATGGGTATTCGGATGCAATTCTAATGGTTTGAAACACACTTAGTATATTGCCACCAACTCTAAGAGTAAAAAAAAACACATACAAAAGAATGTTTTAACTAATGACTTGGTGTAGATGTGATCCAAATTATTCAATAATCACTTATTGTCTACATATGACAATAAAAACATTAGTTTGAGCATTGAAAAGCTCAGTGAAGTAGTCGGTAATGCTTATAGAACATATTAAACATGGAATGTCATAAAACTCATAGTAGGCATGTACTCATATTTCACCTCATAGTAGAACAAAGAATAATATATTATTTTTGGGTAAACTACTCAAATGACCACTCAACTACGGGGTTGGTTTTGATTTGACCATTATACTTTTAATTGTGGCAATATGACCATTCAACTATGTAATTAATATCAATGTGACCACCTGCCGTTAAAATCTAACGGAGGGAGTGACAAGGTAGTTAGTCAAAATTTGTATAATTACACATTTAGTCCCCTACTATTTACACATTTTATCAATTTGGTCCTAATTTTATTTTACTAAAATAATTTGATTATTCAATTAGGTGGCGACACCACCTGATTAGAGGAGGAAAATAAAAGAATGTGTTGCTTGCCTCTGGCAAAAATCAAACCAGGGAAAACTTGGTGTAAGGAGCGTGAGTCTACAAGTAAGCCAAGTGCAATTTTGTGATATAAAACATAAACTTTAATACATATGTTAATTTGTTGTTAATGCCAGAAAAAATAAAATAAATATGGATTAAAGAGACTCGCACATGACACATTTGGGATGTATAAAAATATTTAAACTACTTTCAGTAAAAGAACAAATCATATCCCAAGTGTGCCATTACAATGCCATCTATATTTCTTTTGCTATATCTATATGCCCTTTACTTCAAGATAAAGCTATAGAATCACAAAAACCGCAGCTTCTCATCGAATGCTCGTCCAAAAAGAAGAAAAACTTCATGGATTTATTTCACATTTTCTACTCTACAAGCCTAATATATTTACAATTACAGACATGATCATAGTTGATATACCAGGCCAACAGGATGTCAAGTCTGATGCAAGGTCCAAGCAACGAAATAAGACGTGTCCTATACCATATGCACAAGTTGTGACTGATATCAATAAGATAAACGGCAAAAAAACACAAAATAGGGGGGGGAATCCTAAAAGATTACACGTCGCAATATATAGCTGTATTATTTGAGACCAAAGACAAAGTTCACCAACAGAATAGAGAGGTATTTTAAGTTGTTGCAGTGAAATTTCGTTGATAGACAGAACTGCAGGGGTAAATTATTAGATTGATTTCAGCCGTTTAAATGTTTTTATACATTCAAAGTGTCTCATGTTCAAGTCCCCTTAATCTATATCTTTTTTTCTGGCATTAACAACAAATTAACATATATATTAAAGTATAACACCCTCAACCCAAATGTCACAATTGAGCTTCAAGCCCAACTCAAAAACCATATATATAAAATTTAAAAACATAGATAAACAATTTACATCTTTACAAAGGAGCTCTGCTTTAATTTAAAACATTTAATTTGACTTGATTAATACAAATTTCGAAAGGAAAAATTATAGACTTGACTATGTAAGGTCCTAGGAATATATAGCCCACTAAACTCAAGATTGTACTCTAGAAATCATCACGTGCTGAAATCTTGAACGGATAGTGCTCTTTGATCCCACGATCAATCTACGCATGAAAATAACGATTCCGAGCGCTGAGCTTACAAAACTCAGTGGTACACATCTACTCTACTATACTTCATGCTAATCATAAGCATAAGCATGCAAGCTAGTACGAGCAATAAGGATAGATATATAAATATGTGGCGCTACCACTAGTCGCCTAAACACATGCTCTCATCAGCAACACATCATACATGGTACACAAGGCCCAACCATACTCGGGATTTCACCATATCATCCGAGCGAAAGCACACAAGGTCATAACCACAACCTGGAGTGAGGCCCGATGTCACACAGCCTTGAGAATGTACACTTTGAGTAAGGCCTGGTGTCACACAACCTCGGGAACACACACTCTCTCTGGGTGAGGCCGGGTGTCACACAACCTTAGGAACGTACATCCGACACCTCTAACTATGGTGTTGCAACACTCTTTCTCTAGGTATTCGGATCCCAACAACCAACGGTGACTCAACCACACAAGTGCTCATACTTGGCACATAATAACACACGATCCACCAATGATCCCCATGGTTTGCTATTACAAACAAGTCACCCAACATTTACCAAATTATTACTCATTATCGAAGTGTACATTAATCATCTCTATTAATTCATATTATCTCATTTATATTCCACATCAATTTCCATATTTTTATTAGCATTAGAGATTATTCCATTCAAAGGGTATCGATAAGCATCTCACGAGCGTACCGATAATAATACTGCTTACTTGAAATCCTAGATTTCCACAAGTACCGATATGAGTTGACCCATATCGATAAGACCCCAAACGCTTCCTAGTGCATCCAGAGCTCATACCGATACCCTAAACACGAGTTCGCACCATTTCCTTGAATTACGATTTTACAACACTTACTCAATCCTTAAATCTTATGAAAGTCATTGGGGTTTGCTTACTAGCGCATTTAAACAATTAATATTAATTATGGACTTCATGATCATTTATTCGAATATTTAACCTTTAAGAATAATTCCCATTAACTATTCGAACAAGCACACAAAGCATTATAATTATCAGCCAATCAATAAATCATCAAGTAATCATGCGACCCTCTCAAAATGACCCTACACGGTCTCTAAAACCTCTACGAGTCTCATCATATTTAGAGCATCACCATGCATCTCATAGATATCAAGTCTCATAGTATCAGTCTCAATACATGCTTATATATCGTCTACCTATTAAAGATACTAACACACAAGGCAATCACATTTATGATGCTCATGAAGCAATAGGAGTTTGAGGTGTACTAACCTTAAGCGATTAACGATAAATCCTTAGTCGAGCTTCTCAAACACTTTGCTTGATCCGGTATTCGAGCCTAAACAATCCTCATAAATATACGAATACCATAATTATTTTCTTAACCCCATTCATTGACTAATCCACAAGGTCAAACGTGTAAAAAAAGCTTACCGGGTTCAAATTTGGCGAATCAAACTGCGTCAATGGACTCAAAACCTCGAGCAATACCCAGGTAGGGTCCCCTAGAAAAAGTCAACGTTGGTCAACTGACCGGCCCTTTTTAGTCGTATACCCAAGTATAGGTTGTTGTCAAATAATAATTCTCGAGAGTCTGAGGTCGAATCCACGGGGAAGTTTGTTTAGAAATTACAAGATTATAAGTTCAAGTAAAAATTTCTATAAAGAGAATGATTGATTAAAAATAAATAAACAACAATATAAGTGAAATATGCTGAGGTTTTGAGAATCCACTATTGGTATTATACTAAGATTATTTTTTATTCATTTTATTACTCAATTGAAGCCCACATGATGAAGGGAAATCTAATCAGAAGGTCCTGGAATGAAAGTCCAAAGTTCATTGTCCATAATCAAAGTCCAAAGTTAATAGAACACTGTAAATGTTCATACTATAGATACTAAAATAAGACTATTTTAAGGACTCATCATCAACTGTCAACGTCAATCAATAGCGGCGACGGTCAATGGTGGCGTTGCGGCTGTAGGCTGGCTCGGGATAAGCTTAGTAGGTCGGCTTAAGGGTTGTCCCAGCAGTTGGCCCAACCGACTTGGCCTAGCCAGCTGGATAGCTCCAACTGCTGCTGGAGCACGCCAACTCGCAGGTGGTGGCTTCTGGTGGCAGGAATCAAATGGCGAGCTCTAGTTCTGCATTTCCAGCCATGCTGGTTCCAATAGTGACCTTGAATTTTGGTTTTGAACACTCGAACCCTTCTATCCAGAAAACTCGAAACTTCAAATCTCTCACCCCTTCGACGATAACACCACGACCACTGACCGACTCGTCAGCGAGGTGAACATAAAGGCGTAGGAGGTGTTGAACATGGACACCCCGATGGTGATAGATCAGACATAGACACTTCATGGAAGAAGAGGAAAAGAAAAAGAAAATAAAGAAGAAAGAGAAAATGAAAAAAATAAGAGAGAGTGGAAAATATGATTTCCCCCTCCTCCCCCTCACTCTATTTCAAATAACCTTTTCAAAATAATTATTTTATTCTTTTATGTCCACTTTAAAGATCCAACATCTGAAACTGAGACTCAAGTACTAATCTGAAAAATTAGGTTGTTACAATTCTCTCCTCCTTAAAGAAAATTTCATCCTCGAATATTGTATCCATAAATCAAAGAACATGCTCAAACTCTTATAACTCTTCGACATTCTCAAAGATTTCCCGATGCGCTACTCTGATCTCTCTCACGACATTTGTCATTTTAGACCCTTGTTATCTAACGATACAAACATGCTCTCAACTGATTCTTTCTCTTAGAAGGAATCCATCCTCACTCAGTACATTACAGACGACAAGCAAAACCCAACAATATCCCGAAAAAATTATCACACGAACACGTCATCAATGAAACTTAAGTTATGTTGTAGAACCCAAAAAGGTTGTTGTACAACAAATCTTTTCATAACTCTGAATGATTTAAGAACAAGAGGTGAAACAACCGTTGCAACCAAAACAAAATAATTCTTTTCGTGGTGACTCCCTGAAGGAGACTCTAACTCTGATGACATCCTTTATCAATATTATTGCTTGCCCGGTGTAAGACTTTTGAAAGCAAAAAACGTATGTACATGTCTCAAGGCTGACCTAATATCTCGTCATTCATTACATCAAAATGATAACTAATACAAATTCCACATACTCAGTTCATGCAAGAGTCTTACACTCCAAACTATCATGTGTTTAGAAAACACATCATTTGCACCTTCACTAGGATCTGGTATTGCATGAAATCCCACAAGGGATAAGGTTCCACCACGAACCTTGAGTCTCGTGTCAAAAGGTAGCATGTACACACCGCAGTGTTGTACAACCCAAACATGCAAGCAGACTTCCTATTTGGATCTCACCTTTGCTGAAAATATCAAACAATATCCACCAAGGACTACATCATTACTCAACGTAATCCCAACGAAACTGTGCACTAGTAATTCTTTTACAAGGTCCACGATCATCTATTTAACTTCTACAATGGAAAATTAAAGCATCATCGCAACTTTGACGAACTCAATGTTTGACTCCTAACTGATGGAAAGTCAAACACCCATCACTATCACAAGCACACAACTCCACACTATCTCCCAAAACACGCGGTAAAAGTTTGGTACAACTGTCGCTCTCAAAATTTAGCATATACTGTCCACGGTACTATATAGGATGAATCTCTTGTCTTGATACCTTTTTTTCTAATGCACTCACAACAAGACCTCGAAATCCATCAGGAACCATCGGACCTAAATCCAATCATAATATTATGTCCTCGTACTTAGAATCAGATGCTACTTTTCTCGGCTTCCAAAGCCAATCAATCCTAAACTCGGAGCTTAAATAATGAAACACAAGGATACTGTTAATGCATGGAGCTAGTATCGGTACTCCCTTACATGACCATCACTTCGATCCTTGATCGCCCTACATGGGTAGCATGATACTCTTACCCAAACTAACTCCATACAATCCATCATTTATCAATTTCACTTTACTTAGGTGATGGTCGACCACAAACGGTCAATAGCTCTTAATTACTTCGACTCAAGTCATTGTCCAAATCTCAAATTCCTTAAATATCAAGCATCCGAATTTTCACACTGCTAAGGTGAACACGACATTCCCTTTTCTAGCAAAAAAATACAGCCTTGACAAAATAGCAAACCATCCTCGAGGATCTCGAAACCTTACTCGACTTTAATCAAGTCAGCACCACTATCACAACAAAATGGTCTCACGCAGCTCAGATCTCCACCAATGTTCCTTGGTTTGCCTCAAGGACACTATAATACAAATCAAAAGCATTTACGAAGTCTCAAACCTTGCTTCCTTAATGGTAACTAACATTTCCCCCACACAAGGTTATTTAGGCAATTATCCTACCAATGCTCGTCTTTATGTATTCTTTATACATTCATACGTGTCATACAAAACATCAACTTATATTCAAGAGACAACGAGATGGCCCCCACCTTATCATCACTGAAACACCTCAAACATCACTGCAAACACCAATTGTTACCATGACACACTTTAAATAGATAAATCATCATTTCAAAATTCATTTCAAAACTACAAGCCTTTAACACTTTAACCACAAACATCTTATTCTCAAACCAATCTGGGAAAAACACATGGGTACTTCGCAACCGGTTAAATGAGTTATCCACCTTAGGAGACACGTAAAAGTCTTTCACTATTGTTTAACAAGCTATCAACGGTTTAAACATCAGTTCAGCGGACCAACATCTTACTAGCATGCAAGCCCGATTCTTCCTTAAACGAAACACTTGGGCAAAAGAAACCCCGTTCGAGTTGTGTCTTCTTAACTGAATCTCTAACTCTCAACAGGGTCAGTGTCCTCTAACAAAGGTGACGGGCACCGACATCCAACACGAACTTACCTCAACATTCACTCATGTTCATGACAGGAAAGAAGTCATACGACTCATTTAAGAAGCATATACAAGCAGTCTAAAAGTATGAAAGCTCTTGAGCGTTGAACTGTACACGTTGGCATCTACCAAACGGTCAAACATGTCCTATAACCTTGTCGTACCATTCTCTACACAACCACTACGATAAACTAGATAGAAAGGCAACGATTCAACATTCTCATTACCAAAGTTTGAGTTCCCTTGAGATCTCGAAGCCTCGAACCCACTCTCGATATTACTGGCTAGCATCGCACTTGATTAACCAAAGCAATTTCCAAGGTGTAACAACTCTCAAGAAGGTAGCTCTCTCAAACCTTTAGAATATCTAACTTCGGCCACACTCTAACGAGTTAGTGGATCCCAATTCCACTATCTCTGAGCAAAGACCTTGAAAAGGGCGATGATAATTTCCATGTACAACAATGTAATCCCCTTGATCCGGTCTAGATGCAAGATCAAACCGAGCGAGCTATATTAGGTTTGCCGAAACAAACTCGTAAAGGTTTAACTCGAAATAAGTCCATTTTTTCTTATCTTATCTAGATACAACATTATAACCTATGATGTGTATACTGGTAGCGGGTGAAATATCAACTCAATCGGAAGTCGAATTGACATCTAATTGCACGAAATTGTAATTTAGGGACCAAATTAAAATTCTACAAATTACAAGGACTTATTCCATTTTGAGGTTACCAATCCTTAATTATTAAAGTTACATGCTCATAGGTCAAATTCCAGCTTAAAACAACCATCCAAACCCGTCCAATTGCATGCACAACAATTAGGGATCAGAAAAGAAGAATATAAAACACAAACTTTACTTTAACTAACTTAACAACCATCCGTACCGATACACGAGCAAGTGTTTCAGTAAACTTGCACCATTTCAAAATCCTAGATTCCAGTAGCTCAAAATCGTACCGAAACACCTCCTCGAGTATGGAAATGACCAGCCAAGATACACAGACTTGTATCGGTATAGTTGCTCGAGTACTGAAACCCTTGTTCAAAATATGCATACTTGTACCGTTACGCTAGTCCTCGTATCAAAATGCCTGGACCTAAAATGTCCCACTTTGCTGGTTTTCCTTACTTTCATGGATTCAAACATTAACCAATATGCCTCAAACACATCCACAACATTACTAAGGATCAATCCTTATCATAACATCATAAAAACATCATCAAGACATGTCATCATGCTTTAAAAGAAAGTCTAGAGGCATGTTTCTGAGAAACCAAGCCATCCAAAATCCAAAACATAAATCCAAAGCAATATCAACCATAAAAGGCCATTTACAAACCCACAACAACAACATAAACTTGCACAAACAGGGAGTTTAGCAAAAACCCTTCCAAAACAACAATGAACCCCATTGCCTTTATTACTACTAGCCTAGATTGAAACCATACTTTCAAATTGCCGAAGTCCTTGGATTTCCTTTACTTGCTCGCTGCCCCCAGTCCATAATTCTCTACATTGATGGAAAAAAAGAGCGTAAGCATGCTAGGCTTAGTGAGGAGTACTCAAACAACACACCATCAATGCATTTTAAAACTATTTTACCAAAACACATTCAAACTTTTATTTCAATCGTTTTACAAAACAGCATGCCTTGCAAACCATGCACTTAACACTTTCAAAAACCAGCATATTAAACCATATGCAACATGTATCATGGATCAATAGCAAATCCCATTTGCTACTCAATTTAAGCCTTCCAATGCATAACAATTCATATGCAAAGCTTAAAGAGTAAACGCGTATAAACCAACATTATACATCAATATCCATCAACATGATAAATTAACAATTATATTTGCTTTCAAGTGATCATAAACCAAGTTCCACTTTCCAAAATATTACATTGGATACACAGATTCAACAAGTGTCCTCTCAACACTTCATATCATCTTAACCAGAATTCAAGGTACATTCAGAACCGGTACCATCACAACCTAATCATTAGTTAGACGTATAATCTACTAACGAGAGTTTTCGGTACCATATAACAGCTCAACCGTTAGGGTACTCGTGGTGGAGTATTCGGTACACCTAAACCCCTCAACACCTGAGGCGATTCTTTATCGTGCACTATCAATCCTATGGTCGGCCAACTATATCCGATAACATCTTAAACCACATTACTTGCCATTATAATTCATTATTAACCATGTACCTTGTTGTTTTATATGCATCAAATCAAAACCATCTCCAAAGCATTAAACCATGATTTCGTAAGTATTCTACATACTTGCATGGACCATTTACTAAATGCATTCATCATCATTATATGATCAAAAACAGTATAAATCATATTTTAAATCATGCTCAATAGTAGGTATCATGCAATTCAAAACAAGTGCATAAAATCAATTTCGTTAAAGCACGACCAAGAGAGAAATCTCATCATACTTACTTTCGAGTTTAAACCAACGTTTCAAGCTTAATTTAAACTCCCGAAACAACTTTTACACTATTCCATAGCTGAAATCCATGTTCTCACTCACCGACTTCGCAAAGCCTCGTTTGCCAATGTGAACTACTTCTCTAAAGCTTCCAAAATGGTGCCACAAGCTTGAGGATCAATCAACCCTAATTTAACCACACAAAAACAAGGGATTCAGTGCATCAAAATGCATTCAAAGACTTTGCAACATAAATCCCCAACAAAACTATTAAAAAACCCTTCTACAACAATTGAAAACAATATCAAACATCTTCCAAACTTAACCCAGCCAAAACCTAATGTTTTAATCCATTGATAACCTTCAATTAACCATCAAAAACAACCTAACATCATCTTTACACCTCCACCCTTCATTAAACAACCACAACACCTCAAAAACACTTAACTAACAACCTAGAAAATTACAAATTCACCTAGATTTGGGATTCCAATGTTAAATCCGTCTTATTAACATTATAAAATACCAAAATCAAGATAAAAATCAATCAAGAACTCAAAAAATAGATCCAATTCGAAACTTACATAATCTCATCATTAAGCCTTGATTAAACCAATTTTCCATAATTAAATCATCAAAACTTATTAGAAAACATATATAAAGGATCAATAACTTGGGAATTTTAGTAAAGAACCAATCATTAGAGGAGAAGAACAAACCTTACCGCTAATGGAAGAGTTCCCTCTCAATTGGATGTTTTACTCTTGAAAAAAAAGAGGAAACCTATGAGATTTTGGAAAACAAGATTGAAGAATCCATTAGAAATTAAAAGTTTAAGAAATCAAGAAAACTACCTAAAATCTTTGATGAAAAAGAGAGTGTTTAGCTAAGGAAATTTTTGGAGAAAACTTAAGAGAAAGAAAGTTACGTCAAAATTGGTTTTTAAGAAATAACCACCTTATCTTTTATTAAATCCCTTTAATCCTTAATTAAAGCTCATTAAAATAATCCCAATTGAGAGAAAAATTTGTTAAAAGCATTTAGGTAGAATAGCTCCTTAAAGATTCTAAGTTTTGATCCTTTTACAAAATAGTCACTAAAAATAGTTTTCATTCTTTACATTTCGGTCACTAGCCAAAATGTCACATTTCCAAATTCTATTTTTCAAAATTGACTTTACCAAAAATATCTATATATTAAATAATTATTTTTAGATATTTTCCCATATTTTCCTCGCACCAAAAATATTTATTCCGATTTAAATCCTGAATCCGACTTCAATCTTTAACCCGGTCTACCTGGCTGTCTAATCAACCTAAAAACTCCTACGCCCAAAACTAGGGCATTATAACTCTCCCCCACTTAGAAAATTTCTTCCTCGAAATTTTACTTGTCGAAAACAAATACGGAAACTGTTTCAACATATTTGCCTTACTCTCCCACGTGGCCTCCTCAACTCCACGATGTCGCCACTACACTTTCACAAGCTCGATCATCTTGCCACGAAGAAATTTACTGCTAGAGTTAAGGATCTCTATAGGTTCTTCATCATAATATAAATCCAGTTTTAACTCAATGTCCTCCATCGGCATAACATGCGATGGATCAGATCGATACCTCCGCAACATCGATACATGAAACACATCATGAATCTTATCCAACTCAAGAGGTAACTTCAAACGATAAGCCACAGGACCAACATGCTCCACAACCTTATAGACTAAGCTTACCCTTACGCCCAAACTGCATCACCTTCTTCCAAGGTAACACCTTCAAAAATACGCGATCACCAACCACATACTCAATCTCTCTACGCTTTAAATCTGCGTAGGATTTCTGGCGACTCGATGCCACTTTCAAGCGATCACCGATGAGCTTCACTTTCTCACTCACATCTTTTAACACATTCGGCAAATAAACAAGTTTTTCCCCAACCTCAGGCCAACACAAAGGCGTACGACACCTTCTACCATACAAGGCCTCATATGGTGTCATTTGTATACCAGCCTAATAACTGTTATTATAAGCGAACTCTACCAAAGGCAACTATTCCTTCCAGGTTCTTTGGAACTCAATGATACGAACCTCGACATATCCTCCAAGACCTGGATCACACGTTCAGACTGACCATCTGTCAGAGGATGATACGAAGTATTAAAATTCAACTGTGTACCCAAAGCTCAATGCAAACACTCCCAAAACCTCATTGTAAACCACAGATCTCTATCCGAGACTATAGACTTAGGCACCCCATGCAAACGCACAATCTCAGAAATATACAACTCCGCTAACTTATCCAAAGTATACGTTGTATGCACAGGCAAAAAATGTGCACACTTCGTAAACCGATCCACAATCACCCAAATGGAATCCTTTTTAGTTTGGCGTCAATGGCAACCCAGACACAAAATCCATGGTGATTCTCTCCCACTTCTATTATGGTATCCTCAACGGTTGCAACAATCTGGAAGGAAACTAATGCTCAGCCTTAACACGCTGACACACCATGCATCTAGCAACAAAATCAGCCACATCTTTCTTCAAATCAACCCAATAGTACTCTTCCTTGAACCCTCGATACATCTTAGTACTACCGGGATGCATCGCAAAAGGACTACTATGCGCCTCAGTCAAAATGGTACGCCTCAACTCATCATCGTTAGGCACCACTATCCAATCTTTAAAACACAACACCCCATCATCATTAAAGTGAAAACCTGTCAGATTTCCATCCATTTTATCCTTAACATGCAGTACCAACACATCATCATAATGTTGCTTTTCCTTAATCAATTGCGACAAGGGTGACTTTACTTGCAACTCGGCCAACAAGCCTCCATCCCGCGTCATACTTAACCTTGCAAACATTGCCCTTAACTCTACCACAACCGTCATACTCAAAGAATCAGCCACAACATTAGCCTTCCCTGAATAGTACTCAATCGTCAAATCATAATCCTTAAGCAACTCTAACCATCTATATTGCCTAAGATTCAAATCCTCTTGTGTCATCAAATATTTCAAAATCTTGTGATCCATATACACAACACACTTCTCTCCATAGAGATAATGCCTCCAAATCTTCAAAGCAAACATAATCGCGACATGCTCAAGATCATGCGTAGGACAATTGCGCTCATTCACCTTTAACTGCTTAGTCGCATAAGCCATAACTTTTCCTCCTTGCATCAACCCACAACCCAATCACGGGTATGATGCATCACTATAAACAACAAACTCCTTACTCGACTCAGGTTGAACCAAGATAAGAGCTTGAATCAAAGCCTCCTTTAACTTTTCAAAAGCTCGCTGCATATCCTCTATCCACTCAAAACTAACATTCTTTTGCAACAACTTGATCAGAGGAGCAGTAGTCTTCGAAAAACCATCCACAAACCAACGGTAATAACCTGCCAACCCAAGAAAACTACGAACATCTAGAACATACTTAGGTGACTTCCAACCTATCACCGCTTCAATCTTGTGTGGATCAACTTGAATTCCTTCGACTGACACAACATGTCCAAGAAAAATATCCTCCCTAAGCCAAAACTCACACTTGCTTAACTTGGCATATAACTGATTATCCAACAAAGCCTGAAGCATAATCTGCAAGTGTCTATCATGATCCTCCTCGGTACAAGAATACACAAGGATATCATCAATAAACACGACCATGAATTGGTCCAAAAACTTATGGAACACCTGATTCATCATATCCATGAACGCAGTCGACGCATTGATCAAACCAGACGGCATCACCAAAATCTCATAATTCTCGTACCTTGTATGAGAAACAGTCTTAGGCACATCCACATCCTTCACCTTCAATTGATAATACCCAGACCTCAAATCAATTTTAAAAAATAATACAGCTCATCTAAACAGATCAAACGAATTATTAATCTACGGAAAAGGATATTTATTCTTAATCGTCAACTTTTTCAATTGTCAATAATCAATGCATATCCGCATCGTGTCATCCTTCTTTTTAACAAATAACATCAGTGTACCCAAGACGAAACACTAGGCCTAGTAAATCCTCAATCAAGCAACTCCTGAAGTTATGTCTTTAACTCTTTCGGCGCCATACAATGGGGAGCAATAGACACTGCAGTGGTATTTGCATACAACTCAATGCCAAAATCAACCTCTCTATCCAGTGGCAAACTCGACAACTTCTCTGAAAAAACACCCTGAAACTCACATACCTTACGGATGTCCTGAACACTCTTTTGACCCCGAATTCATAACATAGGCTAAGAATAACTGACATCATGCATCCATCAAACAACTCGTTTCTAGAGCCAAAACGACATTGAGGAAGAACTTATCATTTTCACCCATAACAACCACTTCGTAGTCATCAGCAACCTTCAAGGAAACGTGCTTGCTTTCAAAATCAACCACAACTCTATGCTTAGACAACCAATCCATACCCAAGATTACATCAAAACCATGAAACGACAACTCCATCAAATCAATCGCAAACACATGACCTTGAACACTCAAAGGACATCTCTTAAACAACCTTCTTGTAACGACTGTCTCGCTGAAAGAACTAGTTACATGCATTCCCACATCTAGCACCTCAACAGGTATATTAAGAAAATGTGCATGCTCATGCAAGATATATGAATGTGTTAAACCAGAATCAACCAAAGAAAACAACGACAAATATTGTAATGTAAATGTACCCACAATCACATCGGTATCATTGCATCTATTGCAATGTGCATACACCCTCGTAGGACCACCACCCTCTGGTTGGATAGCAACAATGTGAGCCACTATCCTTAGAACCTTATCCCTGAAACTACCCTCGACCATGACAACGAACCCTCTGTGGTGCAGTCGTAGGTGCCCTGACTTGTCCAACACTAACCAACAACGGACAATCGCTTCTCAAGTAATCGATCTATCCATAACTCCAACAAGAGTTAGCAACCACAGCTGTAGAAGGCTGTCCCTCGTAAGCCAAACATGGATAGTCTCGCCTCATATGATAATGTGATCCACATACCCAACAAGTATTAAATACTTCTCTAGCCTGGGTACCCTGACCCAGAGCTACCTCTACCTCACCTAGAACTACCTCTACCTCACCTCTACTCAGGGTGATACATCTTACCGTGATGCCTTTTAAACCGACCACCACCAGAACCAGAGTCTGCAACTCTCTTGCTAGAGCTAGAACCTCCCACACGAATTGATAAACCCAGGTTCTGCTCAATGTCCTTCGCCCGTGTAACCAACACATCGAAATTGGTTTAGTCTAAAGCCAATATATATTCTTAACATCATGTACCAATATGTAAAAGAATCGGTCACAATGATGCCTCTTATCCGGTACTAGTTCAAGAGTATACTGACTCAACCGAATAAGTTGTACCTCATACTCAGCCACAGACATACCGCCCTGAACCAAGGCCATGAACTCACGTTTCCTTTCATCCAAGTATCTAACTCCCATATACTTCTTTTTAAAGATAGCTCAAAAAGCTCTCAGGTCACATCATCAGGTTTCATGATCGCTATCACGATAGTCCACCAACTATAAGCATCTCCTTGAAATAAGGATATCATACATTCTAACTTACAGGCATCGTTGTACCCCATTTGATCCAAAATCCGATAAATACTGGCCGTCTACCCCTCGGATGCCTCAGTTGTCAACCTTTAAAAATCAACTCCCTCCAAACTGCGCAAACGTTCCAAAGCAACCCTATTTGCCTAGAAACTGGCGCAGGCACTTGCGCTCCAACAACAGTATCTTGAAAATCTCTGGTCATCGCCTGTATCAAAGGTGCCATATCACCCAACATTGACCCAGCTGGCATATGTGGTACTTGCTCCACTCCTAAAGGTGGATTAGGCATTTGTAGCCTTTTTTACTAGAAGAATAATACCTACCTAAGGGCTCTATGATCCAACTTAGACCTGGATGCATAATTATTATAAACAAAAACAATACATTCAAAAACTCTTAGTGGTAGAATGGAAGACACGAGTTTGAAGTGTGCAATATTTTTAAGAAACACGTCCCTTGGACATTGAAATTCAGTGTTTTGTTAGGCATCCTATTTATTAAGTATATAGCATTCAAAAGAGCTTCCCCAAAGATATTTAGGAACACCAATAGCAAATAATAAAAACCTAGTGACTTTTAAAAGTTTTCTATTTTTCTCTCAGCCACCCCATTGTGCTGAGGTAAATTAACACAATATTTAATATGGACAATCCCTTTTATTTAAAAAAAGATCCTAGTGTTTGAGTAAAGCACTCACCGTCATTGTCAGATTTAAGAATCTAAATTTTACTCTGGAACTGATTTTTAACCATTGTGTAAAATCTTTTAAATATTTCACCAGCCTCTGATTTTGCTCTCATAAGAAAGATCTACGTGGTCCTAAAATGATCATCAATGAAAGAAATGAATCACCTAAACTCATTTAGACTCTAAACTTTTGAAGGGCCCCAAATAATGATGGGAAAACGGTTTAGAAGATTTATATAAAGGATGATAAACATTTTTTGTTTGCTTGGTAAATTGACAAATGTCACAAGAAAAATGTTTAGGATTTTTAGTGATAAATAACTTAGGGAACAATTTTGCAAGGTAAAAAAACTAGAATAACCTAATCAAAAGTGATATAGCATGATATCATCAGAAGAATTAGATTGTTTTGGTGGTATAGAATTGATTTTAGATCGGTAACCTGAGTAGGTTTTTATCTTGGAAGACGTGTTTTCTTCAAAAATATAAAGACCTCCACTCAACCTAACTCTGCCAAGCACCTTTCCCGAGCTCAAATCGTGAAATTCACAAACATTGGAGTCAAAATAAGTGTTTCATTGCATATCCGTATTTAATTTACTAACTGAAAGTATATTGCAGGTAGATGAGGAACATAAATTACAGATCTTAGTGTAATATCCATGTTTATCTCAACAGAACCCTTCCCTTCAATAGGAGAGAGAGAATTGTTTACTGCTCTTATGTGAGAGTGAGAATCTATTGATTAAAAGGTTTGAAAAAGCTTCAAACTTCCTCTCATGTGGTCACTAGCCCCTGAATCGACAGTCTATGTAGTACCAATATTTTTGCCAGTCAAATCTGCAAAGGAAATGCTACTTTCATGGGAATTATTGTTGTTAGTGATCTGTTTTGCAGTCTCAGAACTAGCCGCATAGAGGTTTTGAGAATCCATCCTTCGCTAGGGTTGTGGTAGGATCGACAACCTAATATGATACCATGTAGAGAATAGATATTTTCCAGAAAAGAAAAGAAAAGAAATTTCTGTTATTTCATAATAAATCGAAAAAGTACAAGTTACTATACTTTATATAAGACTTAATTAGGAAGCATCTCAACACTTTTAAACCTCTCCTGCCTCTATTTTATCTACATAGAAGATAAGAGTTAGTCTTAAATTAAAACACTAGTATATACAAATAAATCTATCTTATAACTTACATGTATTATAAGGAGTAGATTCATTTAAATGACGAGTTTTAAATGTCCAAAATTATTTTTTATTATTTAACAATTTATATGGAAGATATATTTTGACTCAAATTCTAATTGGTAATTAAGTTGGGTTTTATTGTAATTCTAGTGGTTGAAGAATACTTGATAATTAGAATTAACTTTAATGCGTAAATATCTATTTTAGGTAGGAGATCTCATTGAATAAGGTTTCTTGGTGACAAAGTATTTGATTATATAAATATAGACTAGGTTTAACCTGATGAGAGAATAAGAGATAGCGAGAATTATTCTTTAGAGAGATGTAACCACTTTTAAGTTCTCTACAACTATTGTTACTACGTTGTAGAGATAAGTATTGTAGAGATGATGGGAAGAGTGTTTTGGTTCCACCGGGTCATGGGATTTGTACACCGGGTTTTGAGATTATATGGGTTATCATGTATTTGTACTCTCTGTGTTCTCAACGTTGATAGTGGATTGTTTGTTTCTCTTATCTATGGAGGTAGGCTATGTTGAACCACGTTAGATCTTGTCTCATGTGCATGTCTTGGTCTATGTTGTCATCGCTTTGGTTATTTTGCCGCATACTGAATTTTTAACAAATGGTATCAGAGATATGGTTCGAGTTGAGCGATTGTGGAGGAATTTTTGCTGTGAAATTTGTAGAGTGATGTAGGAGACATGCAAGAAGATTATTGTTGCAACGAGGTTTCAGTTGTAGGGGGTAATTTTCAATTAATCCAACGGTGCTTCAACAAATATTTGGCTTACGCAAGAACTAAATTTGTTGAAGATTTGAAGACCAATGCTTGAATGAAATTTGTGTCAAGGGGAGTTTTTTATATTTTGACTCAAATTCTAATTGGTAATTAAGTTGAGTTTTATTGTAATTCTAGTGGTTGAAGAATACTTGTTAATTAGGATTTACTTTAATTAGTAAATATCTATTTTAGGTAGGAGATCTTATTGAATAAGGTTTCTTAGTGACCAAGTATTTGGGTCTATAAATATAGACTAGGTTTAACCTGACGAGAGAATGATAGATATAGAGAATTATTCTTTGGAGAGGTGTAACCTCTTGTAGGTTCTCTACAACTATTGTGATTACGTTGTAGAGATGCGTATTGTAGGGATGTTGGGAAGAGTGTTTTGGTTCCACCGGGTGATGGGATTTGTACACTGGGTTTTGGGATTACATGGTTATCATGTATTTGTACTATCCATGTTCTCTACGTTGATAATGGAATGTTCGTTTCTCTCGTCCGTGGAGGTAGGCTATGATGAACCACGTTAAATCTTGTCTCATGTACATGTCTTGATCTATGTTGTTATCGTTTTGGTTATTTTGCCGCATACCAAATTCCTAACAAAAGAGTTTCAAAATAAAAAGATAGAAAGATGACTATTCGATAAAGAGAGGATTAGTGAAATCTTGAACACTAAACCACTATTGAGAATTCATTATTCGTTTAATTTTATTCTAATAAAAAGACAACATATTTCTTGTTTTTTATACACACTCATGATTTATATTGTCAACTTGAAACCTTGATATAAATTAATAAAGGGTAAACTACTTGGATGACCACCTAATTATTGGGTCTGGCCTATTTTGACCACCGAACTATAAAAATTGAAAATTCGACCACCGAACTATTTAATTGGTTTTATTTTGACCACCAACCGTTAAAATCTAACGGAAATGTGACATGGTAGTTAAAATAAAATTTGTATAATTACACATTTAGTACTTGTTAGTTACCTATTATATCAATTTAATCATAATTTTAATTTAATTACATAAAATGTGATCTTGGTGGGGTTTGAACCTAGAAACTCTAGGAGCAAAAGCCAAGTCTTTACCACTACGCCAACTACTCTTTAGTGATTTAAATTGCACCATTCTATATATATATACATATATAATGAAGTAAATGCTAGGGTAAAAATAAAAATATTCGAGAGGAGACTCGAACATGAGTCACATAAGATGTGTAAAAACACACATATCACAATTATGTGATAAAAGATAGTTGCGTGTAATTATTATGTTAGTAACTACAATTATTTGGTCGATAAAAGAAATTATACTCGCTTATAAATTACAAGGAATACTAATTTTTCTACATGATTTCTAGAGTGTATTTACATTTTAGTTCTTCGTGTCATGTTTGATAGTAAAAATTGTAACTATGCATTTAATTAATAACCAGCTATGTGGGAGGGAAACTATGCATTTGATCAAGCATATTGAGGTGCTATTGTCTCGGAATTGGGGGGTCTCTATATCACAAGTGTATCATGAGGCAAACTTAGTTGCGGACTGTTTAGCGAAGTTGGGGCGAGATCCTACTCCGTCCACAGCATCTTACGTCACGCCACCAGCCCTGGTGGTGCCTCTTCTCCAGGTTGATCTTGATCATGCGCAAATTTTTAATATACCAGCTACTAGGCAGGATGCGAACCATGAGGACTAGAATGCTTAGTTTCTGCCTTAGGTCTTTAAGGCGTGGACCTAGTGTCCTTTATTTTCCTTGTTTGTTCCTTATGTGTGCTTTTTGAGGAGTTTGTTATGAGCTGTCATTCTTGTAAATACTATTATAGGTACTCTTTTCCTCCATTTAGGTTATGGAGGTTTTTAACGAGGCCTATAAATAGTATCTCTTATTTATAAAAAAAATTGTAACTACATAGCTACATAAAAAAAATTAAATTTTAAAATAATATTAATGACATATTTAAAAAATCATCATGTAATTAAATTCGAGTGTAATTACACAATAGTAATATGTTTAGACAATAATTATAATTTATAAGTTCCATTGAATTTGGCATAATTAGATTCGCCAATTACAATCCTCGATCCTTAGATGGATGGGGTGGAAATTAGTGTAATTATGCTGCCATTACACCAATTTTATAATTACAATATAATTAAACTCTGCTAACCAAACAATGATTGTTACAATTTAATTATGCACGTGATTATTATTATTTTAAAATTTAAACTTTCATAACTCAATAATTGCATTATGTATTATCTAACATATCATAAAAAAAAACTAAATGGGAGCGGTAGGATTCAAACTTGGGTGCTCTTGGGGATTCTAGCGCCTGTTTACCACTAGGCCAAATGCATTTGGTGAATTTCGTGTTGTTCGCCTTGCTTTTTTACTATATGGGAGTGTTTGTTGTGCCAAAAGGAGTCATAACAAAGATTGATAAGATACGCCGGAGATTCCTTTAGGGAGGCATCGCTTTGCAGCGAAAATTGTGTAGGGTAAGTTGGGATGTTGTGTGCCGTCCTCTGCATCTTGGGGGTTTAGGTGTGGTTGACCTTCGGGTTCGAAATTTGGCCATGTTGTCTAAATGGGCGTGGCGCTATGCTACGAATACATCATCCTTATGGAGAGCTTTAATTGTTGCAAAGTATGGGGATGCTATTCTATGGTGCTGTTTAACATCGTTCGTTCGCGATCCATGTCTCTCGTTTGGCAGCAAATAGTAGCTTCGGTAACGAGTTCTGAGGTGGGGCCCTATTTTGATAACTCGAGTATTGTTTGGAGGGTGGGTAATGGTCATAGTGTGCTCTTTTGGTTGGACCCGTGGTGTGTTGATGAGCCGTCAAAAGATGTCTTTCCTCGACTTTTTTCATTGTCGGTGAATAAGCTTGCTTTGGTGGCCGATTATGCCATGGATGGCTCGTTTTCGCATTCCAATTGGCATAGTCTTTTCCGTCGTGAGTTGCGCTCGTTTGAAGATAGGTAGTTATGGTCCTTGGTTATTCCTTTTTCTTTGAGGGAGGGAGTGTATGGAAGCCGGATGAACATGTTCATTTTTTAGTGAAAGTATTGTCTAAACGGTTGATGTTGGATAGAGTTGGTGATGACATTTTTGGGGTATACTTTGTTTAGAAACTTCTTGTCCCTCCGAATGTGCAGGCTTTTTTATGGTTTGTTTGCTTGGATAGGTTGCCTACATTTCATTTTTTAAGGAACGGTGGGATTGCGCTTTGGGAAGGTCAGGGGCCGTGTGTGTGGTGTAATGAGGCTGAGGATGAACGGATCACATTTTGTTCTCATGCCTATTGGTGGTGTTAGTTTGGGGCTGGTTTCTAAAGTGGTGGGATATCTCTTTACCGTTACCTCGTTTGTTGAGGGTGGGGCCAAAGTTTCAAAGCTTGTTTGTGGGTGTTGTTCGGAAATGGTGATGTTCCTGTGTCGCTGCACTATTATGGTCTCTTTGGTTAGCTCGAAATGAGGTGATGTTTAATGATCGTAACCTACCGATGGACGAAGTGTTCTTTTTGGTTAAGCTCCGCTCTTTTGCATGGGTTCATGTCGAGCCGGCTGCGTGCTATTTGGATGAGGCAGCTTGGTGGCATTGTCCTCGGTTATGTAGTAGTGATGTAGCATCCTTATGACCTCGTGTGGGAGTATGTTGGTCTCCTCCTCCCGTTGGTTGCCTTAAGTTTAATGTCGATGGTTTGGCTAAGGGGAAGCCCGAGCCTGAGGGCTTTGGTGGCGTCTTGAGGGATGATTTGGGGAAGGTGTTTGCCTTATTTTTCGGACCGTTGGGTGTCCTTCACTCAAATGAGGCTGAGTTGCGTGCAATTGCCTTTGCTTTATCCTTGTTCTCTCGCTCACAATGGAGAGGTAATCATATGTTGATTGAGGAGTCGGATTCGTGTATTGCACTTGGGTGGGTGTCGCAGAGAGAGCGACGTCCGTGACGGTTTTGGGAGATTTTTGTACGGATTGATGAGACGTGAATATTCTTGGAGATGTTTGTTTTGTTCATACATTTTGGAAGGCTAATGGTTTTGCCGATGCATTGCTAAGGAGAGTGTGAGTCGTGTCTCGATGTTTCAGGCGGGCTTTTGAGTTGTGTATGCTAGGCGTTGTGTTTCAATGTTTGTTCTTGCTCGTTTGGCCATTGTCATAAGTACTCTTTTCCCCATTTAGGTTTAGGGGGTTTAACAAAGCTTATGACAATAAGGGCTTGTATGATTTCTTCCTTTAATAAAATCATACGTAATCGATAAAAAATATATCATAAAAAATTACAATATAATTAAACTCTTCCAACCAAAAGTGTCTAAATTCCTTGTAATTACACTCTCGTGCAATTATATTGTAGTGTCTAAACACGTTATAAACTATAAATTGAGGAGTGTAATTACACAAATTTGCACCATTTTCCTAAGAATAGAGTATTGTAACTGAAGATCTCTAATTATACTAAATTCAATAAGACCTACAAATTACAATGATTAATCAAACATATCACATCTATATTATTACATCCTAATACAATTATCCGGTGACTTCCTAAACGTACCCTAACAAAAAGACATACTTCTTTCATTTTTATCCTCTTATATTTTTAATTATATATTTTTTAAGGTTTTCATAGTAAAAATACAAATAGCCAGTTTTATTAAAATTTGTATTAAAATAGAAAGAAAAAGAAAATTTAGACTCGATCATAAGTCAATAGGAAAAAGGATATAATATACCGTAGTGTAGTATGTTGGTGCGCAAGTTTAGTCACTTTTAAAATAGAACAAAAATATTATTTTATAATTAAATTAAAATATTAAAAAAAGTCAATAAAAGTATAATGTACCGTTAGTAGTGGAATAAAACAGCTCAACAAGCAGGCCTTAAAATGCAGGTATACGAGAGATCTACTCATTAATTTAGTGGCTAAGGATACTCATTTTGTATGAATTCGAATCCTAGCATTAAAATGTAATACCTAAGGATAGGCATGAGTCGTGTTGGATCGGATTTTTGGCCGATCCCCACCCAACTGGAAAATTTAACACCTCCATCCAAACCTGACCCTACCCGACGTTTTATGATGTTCCACTATACCCAAACCCGAATTAGAATTCTAGAGTAAAAATCTGAACCCAACTCAACCCAACCCAACTTGACCTGACAAAAATAAAAATTATCTTATTATTATCATTTGATAAAATAAAGAGCTAATTGAAAAAATACAAATAAAGAAGGAGCATTATAATAATTATTCTAATTTTATTAGAAAAATAGGGAGATAATCTATATATATATATATATATAAAGAGTGGGGTATTGTAGCAATTATAACTAAATATTTAGAATAAAATTAAACTATTATCTCGGGTCAAGTTGGGTATGATATTTTTCACCTTAAACTCAAATCCGACTTGATCTGATCTCATCCTCAAAAAATCAGACCCGAACCCTAACCGAACTCAAAATTTTCTTTAAAAAATCCGACTCTATAAAATTGAATCAAGTCGAAACTTATTAAATATGGGTTAAAGGACCATCCCTAGTAATACCTCTCTATTTAGTAAGAAAAAAATGCATACGGGCTTAAAATATATGAGTGACGAGGTGGATGCAATTCGAAAACGGACTGGGCCGAACTAATCCTTTACCCAAATCTAGCTAGCTTGAAACCACAACAACCAAACAGAAACTGAAAGCTATTTGATTTCAATTTTCTTTAAGTTTTGGAAGAAACTTTAAGATCCGATTCAGTATTTCAGTTCAAGGTTTCAGCGATCTACAAATCATCCAAAATTTCCCGTGAAATCTTACTTCGATTCTTGATCTCATTGCCATCCTTGTCGCTACATGGAATTCAGAAACTAATTCAAATCCTAAGAATCCATTTTCAACCAACTAAAACCCTGACCATTTGGAGAGATCCGAATTCCACAAAATGGATGCTCCGCAAGGTGGATCCGACGGAGACAAATCCAATCCTTCCTCTTCTCCTGTCTCCGTCGTCTCCAATTTCTGGAAAGGTATCGTCAATTTTATCTTCACTGAAACTTACTTTTACTTATGTTTTTCTCAAGTGTTAATGTTTGATTCTGGCGGGCTGGTCTTTCGATTTATGAAGTTGCTTTTAGATCAGTTTTCAGTTCATTGATTTTCGTTGGAATGATATTTAGATTATAAAGAATGAGGATTGCATTTTTTTGTTGAAACTATTTGCTGATTTTAGTTTGATTTGTTGCACGTTTTCTGATTATAGGAGAGAAAAATGAGACAAAACAAATCTGGAGAGGTTGCATTTCTATCCATATTCACAAAAAAGAACCTATCTTCCCGAAAAATGGATAGTTTTGGAAAGAAAAAAGTGTGGAAGATGGTAGTTTAGTAATGCAAATTTTCAAGATTATCCAATTTTTTAATCTGCATTTGGGATGACACCAAAGAAGATGATTAGGAAAAGAATTTTGATTGGTTTAGACTGCGTAATATTTTTAATAGAATTATAAATAGAAAAGCTAATATCTAATTAGTGATCGATGAGAATTGAATTCTAAGTGAATTCTAAAATTTATGGTATTTTTAGTTTCGCTATATGTTTATTGCCTTGCTTTTGTTTTTGCTTTATTAAATCATTTATCAATTAAAAAGTGTACGTATTTATACTGGAAAAGTGTAAGCTAACAAATATATTAGCAATAACATTTATTTATGTGCAATATACATGACTTTGTGCTAGTGTAGTCAAGTAGGAAACTAATTATCCTTGGGATGGGTATTAATTTCCATTCACAGAATTTGATTTGGAAAAGGAGAAAAGTGTGCTTGATGAACAAGGACTAAGAATAGCTGAAAATCAGGAAAACAGCCAGAAAAATAGGCGGAAGCTTGCGGAGAGTACAAGAGGTATTGTTTTCTCCTACATGTATGGCATGTTTGTACAGTAATCATAAATACTCTTTACAAGGATGCAGGGTAGCCTCATGATGCTATGTTTTCTAATATCAATCACAGATGAATTGACATTCTATTTTCTAGGTACATTCGGTCAAAACTAGACATGAATGCTAAAACCTCAATTGTTTGATCTTTTTTTAATCAGAAAAATCCCTATCAAAGGCAAAACTGCTAATATTTTCCCATATTTTTGGCTCAGTTTCTGAGCAAAGTAAGATAGAAGGTTGAGAGAATAATGCTATCTAATAATCTATTGGAAAAATCAGAAAAACCTAATTTTGGTTTGTTTATTACTATGAAAATTAGAATAGTTATATTTCCTTTTATTTAACAGTTTACTCTGTGTAGAGAAAGGCCTTAGTCAAAGTCATTGTTTCTCATCTTTTACAGATTTCAAGAAAGCTTCACCTGAGGAAAAATTAAGTTTATTTAATCCGTTACTTAAGGGTTACCAAGAAGAAGTTGATAATCTTACCAAGAGAGCAAAATTTGGTGAGAATGCTTTTCTGAACATTTACCAAAAGCTTTATGAGGCTCCTGATCCTCATCCTGCTCTTGCTTCGATTTCTGTAAGTATTAGCTTTGATATGTTGACTTCTGAGAATGAAATCCCGCTGAAATTTGCATTCTATCAGTTGTATACCTGCCTAAGTTCATTTTTAAATTGATTGGACTTCTTTAATGTAGACCAATGATTTCTTTTGTGTGAGATGGTAGTAACCCTAAGGATCAAACAATAATTCTACATATTTTTTTGGATTCAAATAAAGCAATCTTGGGCTACTATTTTGGTGATTTTAATTATGCAACTGTATGCAAATGGTCTCAAATAACATCTGATTTTTTAACATAAAAAATATTGTTTCAGCAGGGAGGAAAAAAGTAGAATTATTGAAATGGGGTTACTGTAATAACTTTTTATGATGCAAAATCTTAAGCTAGTGTATATAATATTAGCCTTGATATGCATGTGAGTCGGTAGCAATTTCACTTGGGTTACATCTAACTACAGTGTTTTTGGCTGCAACCCCTCATATTTATGTTGCAACAACTAGTATTCTGCTTTTCATGAACTCAACTGCAGCTTCTAGCAATGGGCCTACAGAAAATCTGAATTGAATGAGAAAATGTTAGGAACATAGCACTAAAAAATTACGTTTTATCTGTTTTGACATTTAAAAAAACTGGAAAGAATTTTTTATTCCTAAAATGAAAGTATGCATTCTGATAACATGTTACTAAAAAACTGAAAAAAATGGTGACAAAAAAAGAGCCTATCATTACATATGGCGTCCTCTACCCTCCTCTGTATATGTAGCTCCACGTCTTCCTAGCAAAAATTATTCGTTCTATGCATTTTTTTCATGTACTATATTTTTGTTTCATTGGATTCGCATTTCTCTTCAGGAGCAAGATCTAAAAATTGCTGAACTGGAATCTGAGAACCGGAAGATGAAAGTTGAACTTGAAGAGTTCAGAACAGAAGCAATGCATTTAAAAAATCAGCAGGCAACAATAAGAAGACTTGAAGAACGGAATCGTCAATTAGAGCAACAGGTTAACAGTGCTTAGTTTTGTAATAATAATGTAATTTCAGTAATGCAGTGCTGTGCATTGTTCTTTTTATCATATTCTTAAACTGCTCTTGTGAACCAACAAAATGGACAGAAGTGCAGAAAATAACTAAACAAACGGAGGTCTTAAATAAACATATAACATTAACTCCTTAATTAATTCGAAGTTGTGCTTGGTGGACTCTAGTTTTGCATGACATTGGCTTGTTGTCTTAAACATGACCTTTTCCACAGAATTATAAAATAAAAAATTTACCCCAATCTCTGGTTCATTTCTTTTTACTTGTTTTCTTGATTCTACATTCTTATTCCAGTTGTTGGCGTCAATAATTTTTTTGTTACTTTGAAACTTATTTTTTAATTCAAGCAACATAAATTTGATAAATGGTGCATTTCACGGGATTAGTCTTTCCTTTATCTGATTGCATCTTTTGTCTTTGTATGTTTTTCTCTTTTACCTTTTGTTTGTTCCTCTAGGGTCAAAGAAGATAAGAGAGTGGTTTCTTTATTTTGATTAATAATTGTTTATAGGGTCTATGTATTCTGTATGAAAAGCTCCATCATCTGTCGAGGGTGCAAGATTTGGCCTCGTGCCGAATCTAAAACAAATTAATCAGTACATGAACTATAAGGAAAATAAATCATTAAGAAATAAAGAAGTAGCCAAATCTCCGATGACCATTTTGTTAAATTTTAATGAGACTAAGTATGTAAATAACTTAAGGATGTAGTATGGAGTTTTCAAATAGCCCATACTTTCATAGTGTTTGGTCTCTAATAGTCTTCAAGGTTGGATAAGAGTGCTTGTCTAAATCCATGCTAGTTGTTGGAAGATCAATCTTATTATGGGAGAAGAAAAATGACGGCTTATAGATTCAGTAAGGCTGGCATTAGTAGAGCTTCATATATGCTATGTGTTGTTTGTTAATTATTTGCGTGTTTGTTTGTGACATTGATTTTTATCTGGCTTCTAATTTAGCAACATATTATACACCTGTTACAATTGCGCTTAAGTTTTCTTTAAGAAGTTTAATTATTTTCTAAATACTGTCGTGGCATGTCATGTATGTTGCATGGTTGCTTGCCTTTCTTTTGAAAGAACGAAAATAGAGGGGTCTTTACATGTTGTCTATATTATCAACATTGGAGTTCAACCACTGATTTAGTTAATTTGCCTTGAGATATAATCTTATATTGATTTCATAAATAATATAGCAAATTATCTGTTGTGAATAGAGGTTATTATAATTATAATCATAACTATAGGACAATTAGCTTTTGATATTCAGTTTTAAATGTGATTCAAAATGCACGAATAAGAATATAATGATTACTTCTTCTCAGTTCAATGATTTGGTTCATGGTAGAAGTTTGTTGTGAATAATCGTGCGAAATATTATGGCAAGTTTCCATAATTCTTATCCACACTGTTATGGCAGGTCGAGCATTGTCTCATTCAAATTTACCCTCAACAGTTTTCCCAATCTTTAGTTTTTCACCCCTAAAGTTAAATTACTTTGAAGTATACATCTGAACGGTTAATATTGCCATGCACTCAGATGGAGGAAAAAGTGAAAGAAATTGTGGAGATGAAGCAGCGCAGTTTAGCAGAAGAGAACCAAAAAACACTAGAGGTCTTAAAAGACAAGTATGTTTCGCTCCTAGTGGTTTGGCTGTTAGATATTCTCGTTTTTTTCAGATATATTCCCTTGCTTATGCACAGTGATTAGTATGTAACTGCAAATTGCACCAGAATTTCAATAATCAATACCAATAGTTTGTGTAAATCATGGTAGTTAGTACCATATTGGTTTTGGCTCGTAGTGGCCATACCAGTCTCAAAGCAGTATTAAGTAGTTTAGTTTTGTTCCGGTCAATGTTGGTGTGTTTTGGCCCGTTTAGGTCAACATGGGCTTGAATCGGTTTTTACGGGCCTATACCGGTTGGTACAATATTTTAATATTCTAAACCAAATTTTATTTTATGTTTGTTTTAACTATTTTTATTTTTTTACATAATTACATTTAAAAACAAAATATAATCATTTAATTAACAAGTTTAAGATTTATATTTTCATACAAATGTGTAGAGATTAGTGAAACAAAAGAAAGATGATTCTGTTATTCCTTTTTCCAATAGGTTACAACATAGAACTCTTTTATAGATTCCTTAAGAATTTGACTCAAACTAGGAATCCTAATAATACAAGACTTCTAACTCTACTAACAGATAACTACTAACTCCTTAGGAATTAGTCCTAGTCTTTTACGTAATATACAAGCCGTATTATCCTACACTCCCCCTCAAGCTGGAGAGTATACGTTGTATAATCCCAGCTTGGATAGAAACTCATCCAAACTGATTTGGGTAAGGCTTTTGTGAGTACATCTGCTAGTTGTCCTTTTGTAGGGATGTATGTCAAAGAAGCTACCCCATTGATGATTTTTTCTGAAATAAAATGCTTGTCTATTTCAACATGTTTTGTTCTATCATGTTGAACTGGATTCCTAGCAATTTGAATGGCTGATTGATTATCACACAAAACCTCGAACTTGTCTTCTTGGTCTGTGTGTAACTCCTTAAGCAACTTAAGTAGCCAAATTCCTTCACACATTCCTAGCGCCAATGCTCGGAATTCTGCTTCAGCACTACTTCTGGAGACAACTGATTGTTTCTTGCTTCTCCAAGTCACAAGATTTCCCAAAACAAAAGTGCAGTAGCCACTAGTCGATCTCCTTTCAGTGAGTTCTCCTGCGCAGCTTGAATCTGTAAATACTTTCACAGATCTGTCATGTGTCTTTTTAAACAACAAACCATGTCCAAGAGTCTTCTTCAAGTACCTAAGGATTCATTTAGATGCTACCATGTGTTCTTCATTAGGATTGGTCATATGCTGACTTATCACGTTTACTGGAAAAGCAATGTCTAGCCTGGTTAGCGATAGATAGATTAATTTTCCCACTAACCTTTGAAATCTGTCTTTGTCAACTAGAGTTCTTGTTTCCTTAGTAAATTTCAAGCCGGCTTCCATTGGTGTGTCTGCTGGTTTACACCCTAACATTCTTGCTTCATTGAGCAAATCAAGGACATACTTCCTTTGATTAATCACCAGCCTCTTACTTGACCTAGCAACCTCCATGCCAAGAAAGTATCTAAGCTTCCCTAAATCCTTTGTTTCAAATTCTCTATTTAGAAGATTCTTCAAGCAGCTAATTTCCTCCTCCTCATCCCCTGTCACGATTATATCATCTACTTAAACAATTAAGATAACTCTTTTATTTTTCGAAGTCACCTTAATGAAGAGTGTGTGATCAGCTAGTGATTGCCTGTATCTACCCTTAAAAATAACTTTAGTGAACCTATCAAACCAAGCTCGAGGGGACTGCTTTAGACCATAAAGTGACCTGTTGAGCTTATAAACTTTCTAATTTCCTTCAACCGATTTCAGACCAGGTGGAACTTTCATATAAACTTCCTCCTCTAACTTTCCATTAAGAAATGCATTCTTGACATCAAGTTGGTGCAGCTTCCAATCATAGTTGACAGCAAGGCTTAATAAAACCCCAAATAGTGTTGAGTTTTGCCACTGGAGCAAAAGTTTTAGTGTAATCAATCCCATAGGTCTGTGTATATCCTTTAGCCACTAGCCTTGCTTTATATCTCTGAACACTACCATCAGAGTTATATTTCATAGCGAAAACCCACTTACAACCAACAAGTTTTTTACTTTGGGGAAGATCTGTTATTGTCCAGGTATCATTTTTCTCAAGTGCACTGATCTCTTCTTCAACAACCCTTCTCCACTTAGGATGTTTTAGTGCCTCATCAACAGTTGAAGGAATTTGCTCTTCATCTAAGCTTACTATAAAGGCTTTGAAAGATGGCATCAAAGAACTGTAAGCAGCAAATCTCTGAATAGGATGTTTAGTGCACTATCTAACTCCTTTTCTAATAGCAATAGGGAAATTATCAAGATTAGGAGTAGTAGACTCACTGATCATATTACCTTCATCTTCCATATTGGCAATTGGACTCAAATCCAATTCTCGGAAAGTGTTAGATTGCAAAGTGGCCTCGGGTATGGTTTTCCTTTTCCTTGTATAGGTCAAAAGTTGTTTGGGAGGAGTAGGTGTTTTGGAAGGGTCTTGAGAAGTTATAGGTGTTTTTGAAGGAGTTGATAAAGGAGATGTAAGTGAGAAATCTGAAGGTATGGAAGGAAAAATAGTAGGTGTAGATAACAAAGGTGGATTTGTGGATGAGAAGTCTGGAGGTATAGAATGAAAAATAGGAGAAGTTACCTGGTGTTGGTGAGAAGACTGAAAATCATCCCAAGTCTCCCCTTGAATTGCAGCCTTAGGAAAGTAAGGGTCCTGTTAAAAAAAGGTAAGATCCATAGTAACAAAAAAATTTCGAGATGAGGGTGATAGCATTTATAGCCCTTCTTAAGTGAAGCATACCCTACCAGCACACACTTCAAAGATCTAGGATCTAACTTGGACCTATTAGGGGCTGAATTATGAATAAAAATTGTACAACCAAAATTTTTAAGAGGTAATATACAAGAAAGAGGCTTAAAATGGGGGTAACTCTCCAAGAAAATGGATCGAGGGGTTTTAAATTTCAAAACCTTATTGGGCATGCGGTTGATCAAATAGGTGGCAGTTAACAAGGCATCTCCCCACAGGTACTTAGGGACATTACTGGTAAATAAAAGGGATCGAGTGACTTCAAGGAGGTGTCTGTTTTTTCTCTCTATAGCTCTATTCTGTTGTGGAGTATCAACACATGAATTAATCTGAATTATTCCCTTTTTCGGAAAAAATCACCCAAGGACCTAGCAAAAAATTCACTCCCATTGTCAGATTTAAACAATTGGATTTTAGTATGGAATTGGTTAAGAAACATGGTATAAAACCTCTAAAAAATTCTTTCGGTTTTAGACTTTTCCTTCATCAAATATATCAAAGTAGTCCTACTATGATCATCAATAAAAGTAATAAACCATTTACAACCATCAACATTCTTCACTCTAGAAGGACCCCGATACCACTATGGACCAAAGAAAAAAGGATGAGATGGTCTATAAGTAGATGGAAAGTAGGATGCTTTAGTTTAGCAAGTGGACAATATGACATTTAAATAAACTTGGCTTTTTATTAATAAATAAAGAGGGATATCATTTTGCAAGATATTGAAAACTAGGATGGCCTAACCTAAAATGCCACAATAAAACATTATCAATTTGTCCTAAAGCAGTAAAAGAACAAGGAGATTGAGAGGTGGAAGAGGATAGAGTGCCATGAAGAACATAGAGGCCATTGTGCAAGCTAGCATTGCCGATCATCTTCTTCAAGTCCATTGCCTGCAAAACACAACCAGAGTCATTAAAACTTGTGGAACACTTTGGAAAGCTTGCTAACAGAGATGAGATTGCAGGCAAGATTTGGTGCAAATATAACATCATCGAGCAGTAGATTTTCATTAATAACAATAGAACCACAACCCTGAATTTGGGAAAGGGAGCCATCCGCAGTTTTAACAGATCTACCAGAAGAAGATGCTGAGTATTTAAGGAACAACTCCCTGTTACCAGTCATATGGTCAGAAGCCCCTGAGTCTATGATCCAAGTTGGAGTGAGCTGTGCAGATAAAAGGGCTGTAGGGAAGGAGGTGCCTTCTGTCTCTTTCATGGCCAGATTCGTCTCACTAGGGCCTGCAAGTTTGCCAAACAATTTCTGAAGATCTGCAATCTGTTCGGTAGTGAAACTAGTGACACTAGAGGCAAAAGCTAAATGGGACTGTGCATCTCTAGATGACCTTGGCTTCCAATCAACTGGTTTGCCATGAAGCTTCTAGCACTTCTCCTTGGAGTGGCCTGGTTTCTTGCAATGATCGCACCAGGGCCGTCCCTTTTTATTAGAACTAGAAGGTGTCTGAGTGAGGAGAGCAGATCCTTCATGGGAAGAGGGTTCAGGAAGCATCACTGTTTGCCGGCTTTCCTCCTTAATAGTAGAAAAAACTTCTCGAATTGAGGGAAGAGGGAGCTTCCAAGAATTCTACCACGAACCTCATCTAATTGTTTATTCAACCCATGAAGGAATTGGAAGATTCTGCGTTGTGTAGTAATTTTCCTGTACAAGGCAGCATGAGTTGGTGTCTCCCATTCATTTTGCTCATAAAGATCTATCTGCTGCCAAAGAGCATTATATTATAGTATAGGGTAACTGACATTCCTTCTTGTTTGAGAACCGATGCCTGACCTTCAATCCCATACAACTTAGAGATGTTGTCTATACTGGAATAAGTTTCTTGAACAGCACTCCAGATTTCAGCTGTCATTTGGTAAAGGAGAAAATTTTTGCTTACACTGGGAGCCATAGAATTGAGCAACCAAGACATCACACGGCTATTTTCCTGCATCCATTTGGTATATCCAGCAGCAGTAGCCGCAGTTTTTCAATATCCCCTGTGAGATAGCCCAATTTGCTTCGCCCCGAAATAAAAATCTTGACAAATTTAGACCATTCCAAATAATTGTTTCCATTCAATTTGTGACAGGTAATAACAAGACTAGAACAGTCATTGAGATCATCAGAACCAGAAATAATCTCTAGTGGAGATGTGATATTGGTGGAAGAAGAATTGGCCATCGACTAGGTTGTTAGAATTCGAAACCCAATCTGATACCATGTAGAGATTAGTGAAACAGAAGAAAGACGATTATGTTATTCCTTTTTCCAATAGGTTACAACATAGAACTCTTTTATAGAGTCCTTAAGAATTTGACTCAAACTAGGAATCCTAATAATACAAGACTTCCAACTCTACTAACAGATAACTACTAACTCCTTAGGAATTAGTCCTAGTCTTTTACTTAATATACAAGCTGTATTATCCTACAAAAATGTATTTTTTTGAAAGAAATACGGGCCTCATTAAAAAAACCCACTACAGTCAACATTAGGAGATCTAATGCCAACCCCTACAGGGGAAAAGAGTACCCACTAATATTATCCATTAATAGCATCATCAATTACAATTTGGACATTCAAAATAAAAATAATTACTTGATCACTAAACGCCCAATGTGTTAAAGTATGGGTTGCTTTATTTGCTGAACGATGAGCATAGGCCACCGATAGATGATGATGCCGCTGAAGAAGATCTTTGCCTCGGTCATGCTCTGGGCCAGCACTGATCTACCTTGAGTTCTTGATTGATGAAGATTCACAAAATTTGCAGCGTCTCCCTCAATAATAACCCTTAGCCATCCTTGATCCAATGCAAAAAGAATAGCCGCATAGAATGCGTGGCTTTCGACTGTCTCTGTTGATTTCGCCCTTGGTAAGTGCGTGCACATCTTGCTATTACTAGGCCATGATGATCTCTCGCTAGTAGTCTCATCGCTTCAAGACCTGTTTGAGATTGATACATACCATCAACCGTTAGTTTAATCGTACCTGGAGGAGGCTTAGTCCACACTTTTGGTGCTCGTGCTTAGGGAAAACCAGAAGGTAGTGGTGCTATTGCGGTACCATGAAACTCTGTGTAAATGTTGAGCGTTTTCCACAATAAGGAATGCCGATTGCAACTTTTTGTCATGTACCAAAGTGTTGCGTCTATTCCAGACATTCCAAAGAAGCACAACAAATCCAGCAAACATATCTTCATTAAGAATTGTTGCACAATGCTCTAACCATTCAAAATAGGATTTTGATTGATCAGCTAGAGCACGACTTGGTAGTTTGAAGATTCTGTGAACATCCTTTGTAGCAGTACAATCTCGCAATGCATGCACTACCGTCTCTAATTCCGTTTGGCATAAAGGACATATACCATCCGGAAAGCTATGAACACCAATTCGAGCATTCACTGGTAGAGTTTCATGAGCAACTCACCAAATAAAGACCCTGATCTTCGGAAGGACCTTGAACTTTGACAATGTATACCAAAGCTTCAGAGGTGGTATTGGATCATGATATTGTCGCATGAGCCATGTATAACCCGATCATGTAGAATATGTCCCACTAGAGTGATTTCCCCAAATCAGAATATTCGAGCATCTATTTGCAATCACGCATTGGAGAATAGTCTCAGCGTTAGAAGAAGTGAAGACATGTCAGACTTTGTTAACATCCCATCCATTGTAAGATGGAACCATAAAATCACCCAAGTCAACGGAACATGCAAGCATCGTTACAATTCTCTGTGCACCTCAGAATATGGGAGCAACACTATCAATACCAATTTGCCAGAAGAAACCATCTTAAAGTTGCTGCATAGCATTAAAGATAGATCTCCAAGCATAGGATTGCTTAGCACCAAGTCTCGCATCAAGCACATTCCTTCCTGCAAAATATTTGCAAGAAAGAACACGAGAAACTAGTGATTGAGGGTCAGTTAATAAATGCCATACCTGTTTACCCAAAAGAGCGATGTTGAACTGATGGAGGTCCCTGAAAGCTAAACCACCCGCTCTTTTGGGAGCACACAATTTTTACCGAGCAACCATCGGCTATCCTTTCCTCGAAACCCGATCGGACCACCAATAGTTGCGCATCACACTGACAATCTGAGATATGAGACAATCGGGAAGCATATAGCATGTCGTGACGTAGGTCGGTAAAGCTTGAGCCACAGCTTTAAGAAATACATCTCGACCACCATAAGACAAAAGGTTTTTAGTCCAACCTCTCACCCGTTTAGATACACAATCAAGAAGAAAACCAAGCTTCACAGATTTATTCTTGCCAATAATCAACGGCATACCAAGATAATGATCCGGATCATCAACCTCATGAATAGAAAAGACCGCCTGAAATCGATCGCGACTCAATTGAGACGTAGAAGGACCGAAGTAGATCAAAGACTTATCATAGTTAATTTTTTGACTAGAAGAAGAATAAATATCCAAAATTTGCTTCACTCGTGTAATTTTTGCAATAGAGTTCTTAACAAACAACAAATTATTACTTGCATACAAAAGATGTGTTATACTCGAACCCTTCATGCTAGCACGATAGAACCCTGACTTTTAGCATTGTGAAGGAGGGCAGACAATCCCTGTGTACAAAAGAGAAAAAGGAAAGGCGATAATGGATTACCTTGTCTTATTCTCCTAGTAGGAACAATCACATCTGAAAGAGCACCATTCAATCTAACCTGATAAGAAACAGTGGTGATACATCTCATAATCAACGCAACCCAGTGAATCAAAACCAAGTCTGATCATGAATGCCTCTAAGAACGACCACTCGACTCGGTCATAAGCTTTCTCGATGTCAAGCTTCAATGCTACTCCCTTATTTGGTCCATTCTTCGAAGATTGCATGTAATGAAAAATCTCATGAGCTACCAGGATGTTATTCGAGATTTGCCTACCCGGAACAAAAGCAGCATGCTCTTCATTTATGCAAACTGGCTTCAGTGGTCTAAGACGGTTGACAAGAACTTTAGAAATTGCTTTGTATACAACAATACACAAGCTAATCGGTCGACATTGCCGCATAAAAACCGGATCTTCAGTTTTCAGAATCAAAACAAGAACAGATTTGTTAGACATGCTAACCTTGTCACTAAGAATGTCAAGACAAAGTTGAAGAATATCATCTCCAACTATGTCCCAATACTTCTTGTAAAAGCTCGATGGTAATCCATCAATACCCGGTGCCTTGGACGGGTTAATCTGAAATAAAGCCTGTTTAACCTCTTTTTTGGTAAATGGAGCACAAAGTGTTGCATTCATATTTGCAGTAATAGAAGGCTGGATACAATCTAGAATCTCAAACGATGGTACACAATTACCCGTCTTATAAAGGTCAGGAAAATAATCTTGTGCAATACCCAACATATTTGCCATCTTGTCATATCAAACACCATCTGGACCTGTGAGACCACGTACATGGTTTTTCTTCTTCCGGCTCCTTGCACGAGCATGGAAAAACTGAGTGTTTCTATCACCATCTCGGAGCCATTGGACACAGGATCTTTGTGCTCAATATGCCTCGTCTTTATCAAGTAGGCTTTTTAGTTCAGCCTCTGCGTTGGATAAATCTTGCAAAGAGTTAACATCCATTCGACCGATGAGAATGGTCTCAATCTATTTCCGCAACTCTTTAATCCGAGAGTTAGACGTGGGCTGTTTATCTATTTGCCATGAGTCAAGAAGAGCACCTACTTGTGCAATTTTCGATATAGCTGAGACATTTGAAATGTCCCAACCTCGAATAACCTGCTCACGACAAGCATCCTCGGATACCCAACATGCATCAAATTTGAAATAATCCCTGCAATGGTGATTAGAAGGTGATTGAGTGGTACTTTGATTGTCCAATAGAAGAAAACAATGGTCCAACTCATCAACAAATTCAGTAGAAACCCGGTGTGAATCATGGTCTTCAATCCAAGCTGGGTTGGCAAGGAAACGATCAAGGCATTCTTACATAGCATTTGAAGGAGTACGAGACTTGTGCCTTGTAAACCAGCCCCTACTCGGTCGTACATCATAATGGTTTGTTCGGTCAAGCACATCCCAAAAATTTTGTATATCGATGCGAGGCCTACGACGATCACCTTGCTTTTCGTTTTCGGCTAAAATTTCATTTAAGTCACCACCAACAAGCCAAGGCAAATCGAATTGTGCATGTAGTTGATCAAGTAAAGCCCATGTACGTACTTTTAATACACGATCATAATGACCATGAATGTCGGTGAAGCGAAAAGAATCATCGTCACTAGTCAATGTTACATCAATGTGAATCTTGGAGTAGGAAGAAAGCACACAATCTACTTTATTATTCCATAGTAAAGCCAACCTGGTACAAGATTGACCATTTTCAACATAGAAGCAACCATCTACTCCTAATACCCGTTTAACATAGTCTATACGGGATTTTTTCAAGCGAGTTTCACAAAGAAAGATAACATCGGGAACTTTAATATTCATAAAGTGCTCTAAGGCGTGAATTGTCGAAGGGTTCCCAAGCCCTTGACAATTCCAACATAAAATCCTTAATGCACCGGGCGGGGCTGTGCAACAGCCTCCGCCGAGTCTAAACCATGTGTGCTCGGATCAGCAGAAGAAGCTACAAGATCAGCCCATGAGCGAAACCTCTTGGCAATGGTGGACGAGCGATGTTTGTTGTGGTTCTTGTGCTTATGCGAATGGGCAGAGCAGCACCGACATCATTCTTCTCAACATCGGCAATAAAATCAGCCTAATCAGCATCTTTTTCAGCATTGGCAGCAATGGTACCATCGATACGGCCTGGTAGAGATTTACGCCTAAAAGTACTCGGGGTACGATGGGCAGCACCCTCGGCCAAAGGAGCATCCGGCATCCCCTTTGTAACAGCAGTAACATCGGCTAATGGAGCAACATGCAGCCCCTTTTTTGCAACAACAGTCTCGGTAACAGGAGAATCATGCAGCCCCTTTTTAGCCACAGGGAACCGCCCTTTAAGAACCTGTGCAATCGGCAAGTTATCATCTTCAATCCTTTTCCCAGCATCACGATCCTTGCTGTCCATATCTTCCTTAGCCTTGGTTCGAGCATTGGAACTTTTATATTTTCCACCACTGCTGGATTTTGATGCAGCCCTCTTCACATTCAAATCAAGTCCAGCCTTTGTCCGATCCTCCTTAGCCACACTAGATTGTCGTGTACCTGCATCATTAGCAACCATAACATTCTTCGAAGGAGACGCAACCTGTTCACCATGAATTGCAGCCTCCGGATGTGGAAGGTTACTATCCAACAATCCGGGAGCAGCCCCATGTTCAACAACAGCATGAACAACGGCTTTTCCTTTGGTAGAACCAGCAACTTGATTAGTATCATTGACCATCACATTATCAACATTAATATCATGACCAGCATCATTTTTCTCAAGCACAATCTGCATGATATCCTCGGATATTAATTAATCATAGATGAATTTTGTCCTAAGTCCACCCCAAGATCTGTTGCAACCGAAGCCAACTCATTGAGCTCTTTCTCGGATATGCCCACAACATCTCCCGTGGTAAGTAGGGGTACATCTTTTGGAGCTGGAACTGTGAGTTAATACGTGTATCTAACTCTATCATAACTATGTAGTTTAGTTATAATCTAACTCTATCATAACTATGTAGTTTAGTTATAATCTAACTCTATCATTGTAAAGGATAAAAGTTCAATCCTAATAGGTTAACTACTCTGTGTAAAACTCCTCTGTAAAAGTCTATAAATAGACTTCTTCTCTTGTATCGAAATATAACAAGAAGAGTATTCAAACTCTCTTTTCTCCCATTACATCCTATAAACTAAATGGAAACAACTACCTTCCTTGGTCTCAATCAGTGCGGCTGTACATTACAGGAAGAAGGAAAGCTTCCTATCTCTCAGACTCAACTCCTGTTCCAGATGAGTCTGACCCAGCCTACTCTAATTGGTTGAGTGAAAACACCATGATAATGTCGTGGTTAATTAATTCCATGGTACTGAAATTGAGAAAAATTTCATGCTTTATCAAACCTGCAGTGAAATTTGGAATGCTGCCAGATACTTATTCCAAAGATTGACAACACACCAGAACTCTTTGGAGTTGAGAATAAGATCAAAGATCTCAGACAAGGGGAGGTAACAGTGGCACAATATTTTGGAGTCCTAACCAAATGCTGGCAGCAAATAGATCTGTATGAAGCTAATGAATGGAAGTGTCCTGATGACATTAGCTTCTACAATAAGCTCAAAAATCAAAGGAGGGTGTTCCAGTTTCTCTCAGGACTGAATGGAGAATTTGATGGAGCCAAAGAGCAGGATTTTAGCCACTAAACCACTACCACTGGTTCGAGAAGCCTTTTTAAAATCCGAAGGGAAGAAAGCGACTTTCCCGATGGTGCCAGCAGATCCGGCAAGCGAAAGCTTCTCTCTTCTTACAAACGCCAACTCTGGGAGTAAACAAAGGAGGGGGAGACCTTGGTGTGACCACTGCAAAAAGGCTGGGCATGTGATGGACCAATGTTGGAGGCTGCATGGAAAACCAGCAGACTGGAAGCCTCCTAAATCCAGATTCCAGAAAGAAGCCCATCTTGCATCTTCTAAAAATTCCTCCAGCAGCTTTAGTAGACAACAGATCGAGGAACTCCAACAGATTTTTACTCACCTATCATCATCTAAACCTGTTCCTAATGCCTTAACAGCTACTGAAGGTAGTATTTCTTGCTTAGCAACAACTAGTGCATTTAATTGGATAGTCGATTCTGGTGCCTCTGATCATATGACAGGAAATCCTACACTCTTCAACAATTATAGTAACCACAAGTCTCCTTCCTCCATAAAGATAGCTGATGGTTCCCTTACAAATGATAAAGGAGTGGTTACATTCGATTGAGTAGCAAGATCATATTGTCTGATGTTCTTTATGTTCCCAAACTCACATGCAATTTATTATCTGTTAGCAAATTGGTTCAGGATATTAAATGTGAGGTTAACTTTGGGGTTGCTGGTTGTTGTTTTTTTCAGCACGTGGCTCAAGACGGTGATTGGCAGTGCTAGGCTGTGTAACGGCTTATATATCCTTGATGGCCTACCCTATCTGAATCCTTCTATTTCCAATTGCTTTAGAACATCAGTTTTTTCTAGCAGTTTCCCTTCGAATGATATTATGCTTTTGCATCTTCGATTAGGACATCCAAGTTTCTACTACCTTGCAAAGTTGTTTCCTAATTTCTTCATTAATAAAAATCCCTCTTCTTTTACTTGTGAAGTATGTCAAATGGCTAAACATACGAGAAAACCATATGTTCCTTCTCACTATAAACCTACTTCACCATTTTCTATCATACACAGTGACATTTGGGGCCCTTCTAAAGTAAAAAACATCTCTGGTTCTAGATGGTTTGTGTCGTTTATTGATGATTTTTCTAGAACAACTTGGACCTTTTTGATGAAAGAAAAATCTGAAGTTGAGAGAATTTTTAAAAGTTTTTATCACATGGTCAAAACTCAATTCGAGAAGCAAATTAAAATAGTGAGGAGTGATAATGGGAGTGAATATCTTAGCAAATCTCTTGGGTATTTTTTCAAAGAAAAAGGCATCTTTCATCTTACTTCTTGTGTCAACACCCCTCAACAAAATGGAGTGGCCGAAAGAAAAAATAGACATTTACTAGAGGTGACTAGGTCCCTATTATTTTCTGCCAATGCACCTAATTATCTATGGGGGGAAGCTCTTCTTACTGCCACCTACCTAATCAATAGGATGCCAAGCAAGACACTAGGATTCAAAGTACCCACTGAAACTCTTTTCCAAAAATTTCCACATTTCAAACCATTATCCTCTGTTCTTCCTCTTCGAGTTTTTGGATGCACATCTTTTGTTCACGTGCATCGCAATAATAGGAGTAAACTTGATCCTAGGGCTCTACGTTGTGTGTTTATAGGGTATTCATCGAGTCAGAAGGGTTACAAGTGTTACTGCCCCATTACCAAGAAAACCTATATCTCTTTTGATGTTACTTTCTTTGAAAATAAACCTTACTTTGCAGGAACTGAAATTCAGGGGGAGAGATACAAGGAATCTCAGCCCTTGCATGATCCACACCCATTATTTCCTTGCCTATTCTTGATGTAAGTACCACTGCTCTACAAAATACTTCTTCCGAGCCTACTTACGATGAAATTGTGAGTACTAATCTTAATCTGTAGACACACCTTCTCCACAGTCTAAAACTACCAGCCCTTATACAACACCTCCTCCAAAGATTAAAACTATACCACATACATCACCTAACTCTCCACAACCACCGTAAAGACAACTCGGTGTCTATACAAGAAGAAAAAGAAACTTGACCGAGGCGCTTAGTCACCTAACACTTGCCAAGAACTAGCTTTGAGTCCTGATGCTTTGGAGACATGAGGTAATGTTATTCCACAAGATTCTACTACTCATTAACTTAGATGAGTTTCCTATTGCTATTAGAAAGGGGTAAGGAAATGTACTGCTCATCCTATTAACAGTTTATTGCCTATGGGAAATTAATGCCTGATTCAAAGCTTTTACAGCTAACATTGACAAAGATAAGAATTCCCAAGACAAAGGAAGAGGCCTTTAACAATCCAGAATGGAGGAAAGCAGTTGAAGAGGAAATTGAGGCATTACAAAAGAACAATACCTGGAGCATGACAGATCTGCCAGAAGGAAAAAAGGCTGTGGGGGTGTAAATGGGTCTTTACAGTCAAGTACCATTCAGATGGGAGTGTTGAGAGATACAAGGCAAGGTTGGTGGCTAAAGGGTTTACTCAATCATATGGTGTAGACTATCAAGAAACTTTTGCACCTGTAGCAAAGTTAAACACCATCAGGATATTGCTTTCAGTGGCAGTTAACAAGGATTGGAAGCTGCATCAGTTGGACATCAAAAACGCATTTCTAAATGGTAGACTTGAGGAGGAAGTGTACATGCAGGTTCCACCTGGTTTAGAAGAGAAGACCACAACAAAGACAGTGTGCAAACTGAATAGATCATTGTACGGCTTGAAGCAATCCCCTAGAGCATGGTTTGACAGGTTTGCTAGAGCTATGGTTCAGAATGATTTCAAGCAAAGTCAAGCAGACCATACATTATTTAGAAAAGCTACACCAGATGGTAAGATAACTCTCCTAATTGTCTATGTTGATGATATCATTATTACTGGTGATGACATAGAAGAGATAGAGAAGCTGAAAACTGTTCTAGCAAAGGAGTTCGAAACTAAGGACTTAGGAAGCCTTAGGTACTTCTTGGGAATGGAAGTTGCAAGATCAAAAGAAGGGTTAGTTATCAACCAAAGGAAATACATTCTAGATCTACTTACAGAAACTGGAATGCTCGGGTGTAGACCAGCAGAATCTCCAATGGAACCAGGTTTGAAATTCAGTAAAGATGGAATGGGGAATCCAGTGAATAAAGAGTCCTACCAAAGGCTGGTGGGAAAACTAATCTACCTCTCACTCACCAGACCTGACATTGCATACTCAGTGAGTATAGTGAGTCAACACATGAGTAGTCCTCGAGAAGAGCACATGGAGGCAGTCGATAGGATCCTGAGGTACCTGAAGTTTACACCAGGGTCTGGACTTATTTTCAGAAAACATCCAGACAGAACTATAAAAGTCTACACAGACGCAAGCTGGGCAGGAGAACTAACAGATAGAAGGTCTGTGAGTGGCTATTGTACGTTTGTGTGGGGAAATCTGGTCACTTGGAGAAGTAAAAAGCAGGCTGTTGTATCTAGAAGCAGCGCAGAAGCAGAATTCAGAGCTATGGCTCTTGGAATATGTGAGGGAATGTGGATTAAAAAACTCCTCACCGAGTTAGAGTTGGATGGAAAGTTAGAATTTGAGGTTTACAGTGATAGTCAATCAGCAATGAGCATTGCCAAGAATCCAGTGCAGCATGACCGGACTAAACATATTGAAATAGATAGGCACTTTATCTATGAGAAGGTCAATAATGGAGTAATAAAGCTTCATTATATTCCAACCAAGAATCAACTTGCTGATATCTTCACCAAAGCACTTCCTAGGGCAAATTTTGATGAGTTTTCATCCAAACTGGGTGTACACAACATATACACGCCAGTTTGAGGGGGAGTGTGAGTTAATACGTGTATCTAACTCTATCATAACTATGTAGTTTAGTTATAATCTAACTCTATCATAACTATGTAGTTTAGTTATAATCTAACTCTATCATTGTAAAGGATAAAAGTTCAATCCTAATAGGTTGACTACTCTGTGTAAAACTCCTCTGTAAAAGTCTATAAATAGACTTCTTCTCTTGTATCGAAATATAACAAGAAGAGTATTCAAACTCTCTTTTCTACAGGAACAGCATCTAAAGATTGACTAGAGGAAGGAACATCCTTCGGATCAGCAATAGCATGCAACTCCCGATTGGCGGAAGAAGTATTACCCACTCCCGATCAAAGAGAAATAATCCCTCGCCGTCTTGGTTGAGAAGGCAGTCGTGATTCAAAAGGAACACGCATCCATGGCCCGTAGGGAGGAGAGACATCCTTATCCACGTGTTTAGGACATAGTTCGATCTCATGGCCAAGGAGGCTACAATTAAAACAAAATTTGTTCAATTTTTCATATTGAACCGGGCAAATACGATTGGAACCATCCATGTTCTTCCCAATCATAATACAATGCAGCAACGGTTTGTGGACATTAAGCTCCACTTCAATCGGAAATAATCCCCAAGGTTGCTTGACATTTGGCGAGCATCAATGGAATCAAGCTCCCCGAAACATGATCCAATCTTCTTCGCAATGTCAAGGGACATTTTGTCCAAGGCCAGCTCATAAACTCTAATCCACCAAGTCATCTTCTCAAAAACATAATCTCCTAATGCCAAGGAGGGAACAAAACGGACTAGAACAATTGGTTCCCCATCGAAGATCCATGGTCCTCTCTTTAGGATGCTAATAGCATCATTTTCAGTAGGAAACTTGAAGAGATACACTCGGTTTGAGTGGATAAATTTCCACATGTTCAGCTGCCATGATGTTAGCAAAGACTCTTAACAAAAGAAGTTTCATTGATTAATTTGGGAGATAATACCTTCCTTACAAGACCAAAGTCGACATCGGCAGCCATGGATATGTCTTGCGAAGTTGCAGTATCAATAACAGCAGCCTGTTCATCGTCAGTATGTGCAAATTTGCAAGCATTTTGTTTAGATTGGAAGCCATTTGAGAACAAAGGAAGAGCAGAATTACAAAAAATTGCAGCGAAAGAAGGAAACCAGTTCTGTAATTGAGCATCCAAATTATAATAAAAGGAGAAATCTGACGCGGTTGAAGTCCCACTATCTGAAAACAAGGAGCATTATTGAACTGCTGTAAAATGTAACCCACCATCCAAAAAATCCAAAATGCAGAAAACCGAAAACTGTTCAGTTGATATCCAAAAGTAGTCCAGAAAAATAGCATCACTGGAAATATACTTTCAACATTCATAAAAATATTCCTTAAATCCTGGATTAAACCGTCCATTCCAAAACTGTATACAAATGTATTTATATGTATGTAATTGGGGTATATTTGCATTATATATATTACATATGAACATTATTTAAAAAATAATGATATACTCAAAACGGTATACCGAAACACATTGGTTGTATGTACCAGGAGCAATTAAAGACGATAAGTATGAACCTGTTCTTTGATTTCTGTTATCATGTTCCTGATGTATCAATTATCCACTTCATGCAGGGAGCAATCTTTGCAAGATCAATTACGGCAAGCTAAAGAAAGTGTATCAAATATGCAAAAACTGCATGAACTTGCACAAAGCCAGTTGTTTGAACTTCGTGCTCAGTCAGGTGATAGGCTGACCTGACTGTTTTTTTCTATAATTCTGTTATTTGACTCCATTTATTATCAAAGAAATTTTATTCTCTCTTCTTCATTACGTTTTCCTTATCGCCATCTGCCTTTTCTTCTGTCTTACATTATCTTTAACAATACAGAGGAAGATAGGGCAGCAAAGCAGTCTGAGGTCAACCTTTTGATGGATGAAGTAGAGCGAGCCCAGACACGGCTTTTTAGTCTAGAGAGAGAGAAGGTAAAGTGAAAATATGATAATTTAGCTTATTTTGATGTCTTAAACTGTTTAAGATCTTGATTTGCCAATATTAAAGCAGAGGGAGTGTAGTTGCATAGGCCTATCAACACTGACCTAGTTGTAAATAAAGGGCCACAACTGCCTTTCTCCAACTTGGAGCTATGTGGCTGCCAATCAATCTCAGTAATTATTAACGATTCATTTAATTTCTATACAACTAAATGTTAAACTAATTTCTTCATTAATAAAATTTCTATTAGGTTTTAAATTTATGATAAAGTATTTTTTGAATTTATAAACACTTTTTTATATGAATAAAATGACTAAACACTAAAGTTATAAGAAAATGAAAATACTTAATTCAAATTTATTTTTTAGCTTTATGTATTAATTATAAAATAATATTTGTAATTAGTTTTTTCTTTAATTTTAAACTTATAGAAAATAATTAATTTCAAAATTATCCAGGTGATACATAAATTTTTTTTTTAGTTTGAAAGGTTATAATTGGAAACAAAATAGTAGAATATATCCTTTCCTTTCCTTTTTACTGATTTACCGAAGGAAGGTTGTGATCAATCATTCCCTTTACTTTCCCTTACTCACTTTAGATATCCAAACAAAGGAATACACATTGCTTGCATATTTTCCCTTTACTTCCTTTTCCATTATTGGCTTGAATCCAAACATAGGGTAAGAGCTTGCAAGCATTAATTTTTTTTTGGTTAATTGGTTTATATTAGTTTGACGTTCCATGTTTGTAATTGGATGCTCTGCAGGGGCTTTTACGCTCACAATTGCAGTCAGAAAATGAAGAGTCTGAAAATAAGAGAAGGTAAAGTACTCCAGTACCATCATCTGTGAAAAAGTGAAATCCTTTTTATCTATTATATTTTGCAGAAGAAATGAGTGAAACAGGTACTTGTGTCTATAATTTTAGGCTTTAATATCTGATACTGGATAATTGTTTTATCTCTTTACGAAGTTTCTACATGCCATGTAAAAGTGTGGATTTTAGATTGTTATTGGGACCAGAATTTCTGTGCATTTCTACGAAGTCATAAATACACAAATATGCTGTACAGACATTGCTTTTCAGTTGCAGTGTTGCCAAATGCAAGTGTCAAAAGGAGGCTACCTTAGCCTTTTTGGTCTGGGACCCACTCTTTAATTTCTCGGTATATGTTACTTGATCCGGACAAGCTTTTTTGACTTTCCTCAAATCACATATCATATACCACCAACTTCTTTCTCACCTCTTCCTTTCTTCGGTTAATCATATGCTTGAATCTCCTTCTGTGCTTTTCCTACAGCTTGCTGTATAAACATTGTATTTGGACTTTGAAATGTCAAGTTTCCTTTTATCAACATCATTTGATGTGGAGTAAATATGTTGTATGTTAATGAGGTATTATTTCTTCAAGAATTGTATTCTTGACTTCGCTTCACATAATTGCCTTATATGGTGGTCTAAACTTGTTCTAGTGGTGGTATGTGAACATAGATAATAGTTCATTTCGCCACGTCTTCATCCAATTTTCTACATTTTCCATGTTATATTTGCAATGAGTTTTTCTCAATTGATCATTTCTTGGACACAGTGATGTAGATTCAAATACAATCCTTGAAAACTCCCTAAGTGCCAAAGAAAAGATAATCTCAGAGCTGAATATGGAACTTCACAATATTGAAACTACCTTGTCCAATGAGCGAGTACAACATGTCAATGAGATCAAGAAGTTGAAAGTATCACTCAATGAAAAGGTACAGAACCCTATCACTATTTCTATTCATCCAATCAGGCAATATGTAGTAACTTTTTCCCTAGCCTCTAAAAGTTGGGAAATTATGCCCTTTGGTTCACTTAGTTATAAAACACCTTGTAGTACATCTCTTGGCACTTGATGTCATTTGAAGCATTTTCTTTCCCTTCAAGTCCAACACTGTAACTACCTATGATAACAGAATGAAACCATAGGTGTTAAATGTTAAGAACAAAATCACATGGGGTTTAAGTGCAATTGTACCCTTTAAAATCTGCAGTCTATTCATCCAAAAATAATTTCCTTGGTTTGGTGCTTTAATGGTAATCAATTCTTTCCTTCACACTCAAGACTGTAACTACCTATAATGACATAATGAAAAATGTTTAGAACTAAATCACATAGGGCATAAGTGCAATTTATCCTTTAAAAGTCTAGTCTATTCTTTTACAAATAATTTTTATGATTTAGTACTTAAGATGTTACTTATTATTATGGTTTAATCAAAGCATAATTATTAGGTTATATCAACTTCCAACGAGCTTGTAGAATTCTTCCATGGTGTAGAAAAGAGAGTTTGAATACTCTTCTTGTTATATTGATATACAAGAGAAGAAGTCTATTTATAGACTTTTACAGAGGAGTTTTATACAGAGTAGTTAACCTATTAGGATTGGACTCTTATCCTTTACAATGATAGAGTTAGATTATAACTAAACTACTTAGTTATGATAGAGTTAGACTTCCTATTATACACGTATTAACTCACACCCCCCTCAAACTGGCGTGTATATGTTGTGTACACCCAGTTTGGATGAAAACTCATCAAAAGTCGCCCTAGGAAGTGCTTTGGTGAAGATATCAACAAGTTGATTCTTGGTAGGAATATAATGAAGCTTCATTACTCCATTATTGACCTTCTCATAGATAAAGTGCCTATCTATTTCAACATGTTTAGTCCGGTCGTGCTGCACTGGATTCTTGGCAATGCTCATTGCTGATTGACTATCACTGTAAACCTCAAATTTTCCATCCAACTCAGTGAGGAGCTTTTTAATCCACATTCCCTCACATATTCCAAGAGCCATAGCTCTGAATTCCGCCTCTGCACTGCTTCTAGATACCACAACCTGCTTTTTACTTCTCCAAGTGACCAGATTTCCCCACACAAACGTACAGTAGCCACACATAGACCTTCTATCTGTTAGTTCTCCTGCCCAGCTTGAGTCTGTGTAGATTTTCACAGTTCTGTCTTGATGTTTTCTAAAAATAAGCTCGGACCCTGGTGTAAACTTCAGGTATCTCAGGATCCTATCGACTGCCTCCATGTGCTCTTCTCGAGGATCACTCATGTGTTGACTCACTATACTCACTAAGTATGCAATGTCAGGTCTGGTGAGTGAGAGGTAGATTAGTTTTCCTACCAGCCTTTGGTATGACTCTATTCATTGGATTCCCCATTCCATCTTTATTGAATTTCAAACTTGGTTCCATTGGAGATTCTGCTGGTCTACACCTGAGCATTCCGGTTTCTGTAAGTAGATCTAGAATGTATTTTCTTTGGTTGATAACTATCCCTTCTTTTGATCTTGCAACTTCCATTCCCAAGAAGTACCTAAGGCTTCCTAAGTCCTTAGTTTCGAACTCCTTTGCTAGAACAGTTTTCAGCTTCTCTATTTGTTCTAAGTCATACCCAGTAATAATCATATCATCAACATAGACAATTAGGAGAGTTATCTTACCATCCGGTGCAGCTTTTCTAAATAATGTATGGTCTGCTTGACTTTGCTTGAAATCATTTTGAACCATAGCTCTAGCAAACCTGTCAAACCATGCTCTAGGGGATTGCTTCAAGCCGTACAACTATCTATTCAGTTTGCACACTGTCTTTGTTGTGGTCTTCTCTTCTAAACCAGGTGGAACCTGCATGTACACTTCCTCCTCAAGTCTACCATTTAGAAATGCGTTTTTGATGTCCAACTGATGCAACTTCCAATCCTTATTAACTGCCACTGAAAGCAATACCTTGATGGTGTTTAACTTTGCTACAGGTGCGAAAGTTTCTTCATAGTCTACTCCATATGATTGAGTAAACCCTTTAGCCACCAACCTCACCTTGTATCTCTCAACACTCCCATCTGAATGGTACTTGACTGTAAAGACCCATTTACGCCCCACAGCCTTTTTTCCTTCTGGCAGATCTGTCAAGCTCCAAGTATTGTTCTTTTGTAATGCCTTAATTTCCTCTTCAACTACTCTCCTCCATTCTGGACTGTCAAAGGCCTCTTCCACTGTCTCGGGAATTCTTATGCTGTCAATGCTAGTTGTAAAAGCTTTGAATCCAGGCGTTAATTTCCCATAGGCAATAAACCTGTTAATAGCATGAGCAGTACAATTCCTTACCCCCTTTCTAATAGCAATAGGAAACTCATCTAAGTTAACAGTAGTAGAATCCTGCGGAATAATATTACCTCCTGTCTCTAAAGCAGCAGGACTCAAAGCTAGTTCTTGGCAAGTGTTAGGCTGACTAACTGCCTCGGCCAAGTTTCTTTTTCTTCTTGTATAGACACTGAGTTGTCTTTCTGGTGGCTGTGGAGTCATAGAGTCTGGTGATGTATGTGGTACAGTTTTAATCATTGGAGGTGTTGTATAAGGGCTGGTAGTTTTAGACTGTGGAGAAGGTGTGTCTACAGGATTAAGAGCAACACTCACAATTTCATCAGAAGTAGGCTCGGAAGAAGTATTTTGCGGAGCAGTGGTACTTACATCAAGAATAGGCAAGGAAATAATGGGATGTGGATCATGCAAGGACTGAGATTCCTTGTATCTCTCCCCCTGAATTTCAGTTCCTGCAAAGTAAGGTTTATTTTCAAAGAAAGTACACGATGAATACCCTATAAACACACAACGTAGAGCCCTAGGATCAAGTTTACTCCTATTATTGCGATGCACATGAACAAAAGATGTGCATCCAAAAACTCGAAGAGGAAGAACAGAGGATAATGGTTTAAAATGTGGAAAATGTTGGAAAAGAGTTTCAGTGGGTACTTTGAATCCTAGTGTCTTGCTTGGCATCCTATTGATTAGGTAGGTGGCAGTAAGAAGAGCTTCCCCATAGATAATTAGGTGCATTGGCAGAAAATAATAGGGACCTAGTCACCTCTAGTAAATGTCTATTTTTCCTTTCGGCCACTACATTTTGTTGAGGGGTGTTGACACAAGAAGTAAGATGAAAGATGCATTTTTCTTTGAAAAAATACCCAAGAGATTTGCTAAGATATTCACTCCCGTTATCACTCCTCACTATTTTAATTTGTTTCTCAAATTGAGTTTTGACCATGTGATAAAAACTTTTAAAAATTGTCTCAACTTCAATTTTTCTTTCATCAAAAAGGTCCAAGTTGTTCTAGAAAAATCATCAATAAACGACACAAACATCTAGACCTAGAGATGTTTTTTACTTTAGAAGGGCCCCAAATGTCACTGTGTATAATAGAAAATGGTGAAGTAGGTTTATAGTGAGAAGGAACATATGGTTTTCTCGTATGTTTAGCCATTTGACATACTTCACAAGTAAAAGAAGAGGGATTTTTATTAATGAAGAAATTAGGAAACAACTTTGCAAGGTAGTAGAAACTTGGATGTCCTAATCGAAGATGCAAAAGCATAATATCATTCGAAGGTAAACTGCTAGAAAAACTGGTGTTCTAAAGCAACTGGAAATAGAAGGATTCGGATAAGGTGGGCCATCAAGGATATATAAGCCGTTACACAGCCTAGCACTGTCAATCACCGTTTTTGAGCCTTGTGCCTGAAAAACACAACCAGCAACCCCAAAGTTAACCTCACATTTAACATCCTGAACCAATTTGCTAACAGATAATAAATTGCATGTGAGTTTGGGAACATAAAGAACATCAGACAATATTATCTTGCTACTCAATCGAACACAACCACTCCCTTTTACTGTTGTAAAGGAACCATCGGCTATCTTGATGGAGGAAGGAGACTTGTGGTTACTATAATTGTGGAACAGAGTAGGATTTCCTGTCATATGATCAGAGGCACCAGAATCGACTATCCAATTAAATGCAAGATGCAAGATGGGCTTCTTTCTGGAATTTGGATTTAGGAGGCTTCCAATCAGCTGGTTTTCCATGCAGCCTCCAACATTGGTCCATCACATGCCCAGCCTTTTTGCAGTGGTCACACCAAGGTCTCCCCCTCCTTTGTTTACTCCTAGAGTTGGAGTTTGTAAGAAGAGCAGAAGCTTCTGTTTGCTGGACTGCTGGCACCATCAGGGAAAGTCTGATTTCTTCCCTTCGGATTTTTGAAAAAGCTTCTCGAACCAGTGGTAGTGGTTTAGTGGCTAAAATCCTGCTGCTGGCTCCATCAAGTTCTCCATTCAGTTTGGAAAGAAACTAGAACACCCTCCTCTGATTTTTGAGCTTATTGTAGAAGCTAATGTCATCAGGACACTTCCATTCATTAGCTTCATATAGATCTATTTGCTGCCAGCATTTGGTTAGGATTCCAAAATATTGCGCCACTGTTACCTCCCCTTGTCTGAGATCTTTGATCTTATTCTCAACTCCAAAGAGTTCTGGTGTACGTATCTCTGTCAGCATTCCAAATTTCTGCTGCAGTTTGATAAAGCATAAAATTTTCTCCAATTTCGGGTACCATGGAATTAATTAACCACGACATTGTCATGGTGTTTTCACTCAACCAGTTAGAGTAGGCTGGGTCAAACTCATCTGGAACAGGAGTTGAGTCTGAGAGATAGGAAGCTTTCCTTCTTCCTGTAATGTACAGCCGCACTGATTGAGACCAAGGAAGGTAGTTGTTTCCATTTAGTTTATAGGATGTAATGGGAGAAAGAGAGGCATCCAAGAGTTGGAAATCAGATGAACGAGGGCTGTTTTGAGAGCTAATTTCTGATGTAGCATGATTGGAATTAGTCATAGAGAGGTATAGATCTGATCGAAAAGGGAAAAAAAGATTTTGAGGAGATAGGATCGACCTAACCTGATACCATGTAGAAAAGAGAGTTTGAATACTCTTCTTGTTATATCGATATACAAGAGAAGAAGTCTATTTATAGACTTTTACAGAGGAGTTTTACACAGAGTAGTTAACCTATTAGGATTGGACTCTTATCCTTTACAATGATAGAGTTAGATTATAACTAAACTACTTAGTTATGATAGAGTTAGGATAGAGTTAGACTTCCTATTATACACGTATTAACTCACACATGGTGCTTTATTCATTGTGTTGGAGATAGGACTCCTATTAGAATTGATGTTCTTGTCATTTTTCTTCTTCTCTGTATTGGTTTTATATTTGTTGAAATGAATTTGTTTGTTTGTAAGAAGGGACTTTTCCCCTTATATTTCCTTTCCCTCTTCTTATATACGAATTAGGAAGTTGCTCTTGAGGAGATGAAGAAAGAACTTCAAGCAAGGCCAACAGAAAAAATGGTTGATGATTTGCGCAAGAAAGTGAAAATTTTGCAGGTACAATCATGCTGTAAGGGTTTCTTGTTTATATAGATATCTATGGGCTAATTACTTTTCATTAGCCTGTCAATTTTGAGCATTTCTTGCAATCAACTTTTCTATAGGTAAGTTGCTTCTTACGTAGAACTAACCAATTCTGTTAGATAGCTAATTCTCTTGCTTGTCGTGATTGTACTGTAACTGATGATGCTAACTTCCAATCATATAAGAATTAGAAGAAACTCCCTTGGTTGATGCTTTTGCTAGCTTGCTCTTTGCTTTAGTTTCTTAGACGTAAAGCAATAGAATTTCTGAAGATTTGAAGTTAAAGCCATAAGTCTGTTCCACTTTTTTATACAAATAACTTTTTGTTATTTGTAGCCATTATCCTTTTCCATTTTAAGTTAATAGGATGTTGATTTTTTACTCCTCCCATTAGCCTTACAGCAACTTCTGGAATCAAGAAAGAAGCGGCCTTTCTCCAATACCATATTCGCGTATATAGTTTTTAGCGCGTGGGAATAGTTAATGTTTCATCTAAGCAACCTTTTTGTGGTTACTTGTATCCTTTTTAGTATAATGTGGTTAAAGAGGGTATATATTGCAAATTAAGGATTGATAAGCATGTGGAGGATTAGTCCGTGTTTAATTTATGCTCAAACTGCTATGCTTTTTTATTTCAAGCCAAAGTCTGTTAACTATGTTTTAAAATTTTACATGGAAAATGGAAAAAGAAAATTATTTCGTCTGTGTTGCTCCCTGGTTAGTATTTTCTTGCTCTTGATAACTTCTCAATATATCTCTCGTTGTTGCATGTATAGGCAGTGGGTTATAATTCAATTGAGGCTGAAGATTGGGAAGCAGCTACCGATGGAGAAGAGATGAGTAAAATGGAGTCTCTTCTTCTCGATAAAAATAAGAAAATGGAACATGAACTCACACAGATGAAGGTATGAACTGTTTTGGGGTGCTTTGCTTCCTAGTTTTTCTTTTTCCCAATTTTCTCATACAATAGTACATATGAATAGTATATAGATCTTGTATAGATGAAACTATACAGAAGTCAATATCTTGTGGATAACTGCGGTTATCATACTTGCAGAAAATTTTGGATGGTAGGTTAGATATTAATCCTTTTGATGTGTTTTAATTATCATGTACTCGCTGTGTTCATGTATCTTTTACTGGTTTTCAGGTCAAACTTTCTGAGAGAACATTTTTGCTGGAAACAGCTGAAGGCAAAATAGTAGAACTCACAGAAAAGGTTAATGAACAACAAAAGCTGATACAGAAGTTGGAAGATGATATATTGAAGGTTTGGACTAGTTTCTTCTGAGGTTCTGAAAATGGCGCTTTGACCAGCTTCATTATTTTCTTACAGCATTTTCCTTAGATGACTTACTGGCTGCTGCATATATGTGAATTCTCTTAAACTGAAAGATTGAAACTATCAGTTTCTCAATTCAAAAAAAAGAGCTTTCAGTTTCTCTATGTTGCTACTTTCATTTAATGATGTTGTACTTGACATAACAATTCTTGGATGATGCAAGTCTTGCATACTGCAACCTTTCATTTTCATCTCAATAGTTCTTTCTTTAATGTAGGGTTACAGTTCCAAAGAAAGGAAAGGTACTCCTTTTGATGATTGGGATCTTTCTGAGAGTGGAGGGAATGAAATTTCTGAGGTATGTTTTCTCTTGTTTGTTACTCTACGTGTCTAAATTACCATTGTAACCTCTAAAATAGAATTTAATCTGTATAGAAGAAAATAGGAATTTAACTTAACAATTTGGTCTTTGAATTTTTTTTCATGTGCATTGTACTCGGTCATATTTGGTATTTAAGCTTAATTGCTTAAATAGCTTTTCTTACCAGCTTGAGTTATAATTACCATGCATAGTTAGGCATCCATAAGATAAGAGCATAATAACTCATGTATTCAAAACATTTTGTACATTTTTGTAGAAATTTATAAGAATCAGCAAAGAACAGAAAAATGTTTCAACCTACAAATTCGAGAATGGAGAAGTAGATTTAGCAAAGACTAGCAAAGATTTCAATCATATTTTCGTGAAGCAAATATATTAATCTGTTCGAAGATGCGGATTTCAGCAAAAATTCGTTTGAAGAAATGGATGTCAGCAAAGATATCAATTCGTTTGAAGAGGTGGATCTCAACAAAGATGCCAATCCGTTTGAAGAGGCAAATATCAGCAAAGATACCAGTCCATTTGAAGAGGCAGATCTGATCAAAGATTTCCTGATTGTCTGCACAAGACAGAAAGTGCAGTGCAATCCTAAATTCTTTGGGTCATCTATAAGTCCTTTGGGCATGATGTTAAGTCCTTCGAGCCGTCACCTTTGAGAGTGATATGATTGTTTGCATAAGACAAAAAATGCATTACAATCCTAAATCCTTCACGTCATCATAAGTCATTCGGGTATGATGTTAAGTCCTTCGGGCCATCACCTGCAGGAGTGATGTGATTGTTTGCACAAGAAAGAAAATGCATTACAATCCTAAATCCTTCGGGTCATCAATAAGTCCTTCGTGCATGATGTTAAGTCCTTCGGGCCATCATATTCAGGGGTGATATAAATAATCGATTGTTTGCATAAGATAGAAAGTGCAACACAATCCTAAAACCTTCAGGACATTAGTAAGTCCTCCGGGCATGATGTTAAGTCTTTCTACCTGATACCTTCGAAAATGATGATAACTTTTTAAATGTCATCACAATAAGAAAATGAGGGCATGATATCAATGGCGATATTAACCTTTTGGGTCATCGGCTTTAAAAAAACAAAATAAATAAAAACAAAAAAAGAAGAAGAAAAATGGGTTCAGGTTACCAAATTAGAAAGCAAGATGGATCAATTTCAGGCTCAAATGAGGAAGATTCACAGTTTAATTGGTCAAAAGTTTCAGTGTTTCTTGTTGAAACACTTGAAGTTCCTTAATGATTTACCCAAATTGTACATTTGCTTTACAATTAATGTTGAAAGATTAATGATAGATTTGACTTTTTGTAGGTCACATATTTCAAGCATGGAAGGAGATCAATCAACAAAGAAAGAGAAACAAAAGAGCTCATGCAAGCATCAAATTGAAATATCAAGATGCCTTAGGTTCAGTTTTTCCTCAAAGAAGGAGGTGAATCAACATTCTTAAAAAAGAATAAAGAGCTCCTAATGTGAAGAGTTCGCCCAGCAAAGACAGAGCTTCTAATGTGAAGAGTTCGTCCAGCAAAGACAGGGCTCCTAATGTGAAGAGTTCGCCCAGCCAAGAATATTGAGTTCTTAATGTGAAGAGTTCGTCCAGCCAGGAGTACCAAGCTCCTAATATAAAGAGTTGCCCAGCAAAGAAAATAGTGTTTCTAATGAGAAGAACTCATCCAACAAAGAATATAGAGTTCCTAATGAGAAAAACTCGCCTAGAGATCCTAATGCGAAGAGTTCGCCCAGCAAAGAATGAAGAACTCCTAATGAGAAGAGTTCACCATTCGAAGAACGAGAAGTTCCTAATGAGAAGAACTTACTTGTTCGACACCTTTACAAAGAGGTGGATTAATGTCTTTAAAGAAGAATGATGAGTTTCTAATGAGAAGAACTTGCTTATTCAACGCTTTTGTAGAGAGGTGGCCCAAGATTTCCAAGAAGAATGAATGAGTTCATAATAAGAAGAACTGGTTTAGACTTCACGATTAGCATGTGTATAAAGATTGAGAAGTTCATAATAAGAAGAGCTTGTTCAAGATTTCTAAGGAGGTAAAAGTTTCAGCGTCGCTTGTTGTAGGAGCATTTGAAGTTTTATTTGAATATTTTCCTCATGATTAATACTGGAAGATTAATGATAGTTTCGACTTTTGTAGGTCATATATGAAAACATATCAACATTTTCAAGAAGAATGAGGAGTTCCTAATTAGAAGAGCTTACTTGTTTAGCACTTTTATAGAGAGGTGGATCAAAATTTCTAATATTGGATGAGAAGTTCCTAATGAGAAGAGCTCGCTTGTTCAACACCTTTACAGAGAGGTGAATCAACATTTCCAATGGTGGATGAGGAGTTCCTAATGAGAAGAGCTCGCTTGTTCAGCACCTTTATAGAGAAGTGGATTAACATTTCAGAAAAATAAAGAACTCATATGAGAAGAGTTTACCTTTTTAAAGAATGAGAAGTTCCTAATAAGAAGAGCTTGCTTATTTAACGCATTTACAAGGAGGCGGATTAGTGTTTTCAAAGAGAACAAGGAGTTCCTAATGAGAAGAGCTCGCTTGTTCACCATATTTACAAAAAGGTGGGTCAGCATTTCAGAAAAATGAAGAATTCATGATGAGAAGAGTTCACATTTTTAAAGAATGAGAAATTCCTAATGAGAAGAGCTTGCTTATTCAACGCCTTTATAGAGAGGCAAATCAGTGTTTTTGAGAATAACGAGGGGTCCCTAATGAGAAGAGCTCGTTTGTTCGATACCTTTGTAGAGAGGTAGATTAGAATGACCAAGAGGAATGAATGGGTTCCTAATGAGAAAAACTAATTTAGACCTTGTGGTTACCCTTGAAAAAAGGATTAGGGGTTCATAATGAGAAGAACTTGTTTAAGATTTCTAGAAAGAAGAAGAGTGAAAGTGCAACAGTCGGTAGGTTCAGGTAAAATTTGTGTCCTTACAGTCTTTGCCCAATTCTCGTTCTACAACAATGAGCAAAGAGGGGCAGCTGTAATACCCTAATTTTACCTGGGTATGGGTATATATAAATACATATTTCCCTTAGCAAAAAAATAAATAGATATATATAATAAAACTCGAAAAATAATAAAACAATCCCAAAAATCCATTACATCAGTCCATTTGCATGCATTAAATACAAGGCCAGAAGCTTTCACTTGGATTGTGCTTCTTTAGAGGCTATCTGGATCCAGCTGGCCGTTGACGTCACTCATGTGACGTCATCCATGACGTCATCGATCAACTCCCTATAAAAGGAGAGAGAGAGTATCAGATTTAATTAATGATAATTAATGAAGTAATAATTAATTTATTAAAAGAGAGGAGAGAGAGAAATGATTAACTCAGTAGCTGAACAAACGTCGGAAAAGGCCAAGAGTTGCCGAGAAAGATGAACGAATGCCAGAGAAAGCCAAGAACTCACCGGAGACAACGATCGAAACTGTGAAACCATTGGCAAAAGGTATAATCATTGAAAATTTAGGGTATAGTTTAATATATTTATTTAATATTTTATTTTAAAATATAAAAATAAACAAAGAAAATGATGTGGCATGTTTTGATTGGTTCAAAAAATATTTTTTAAAGGTTAATTTTTGGGGTGAAATGAGTAACGACGAAACGTTTAGAAGATAAAAGTAGGCAAAACGTAGTTTGAAGGACAAGTTGAGAAAACATGTAAAGTTTAGGAAAAAAATGGTTTAAGCCTAATTTTTTTAAGAAAATAAAAATAAAAACAATTTATATTCTTTAAAACCAAACGCATCTATAGTTTTTATGTTTACACCAAATATTATGGAGTAAACTATATTAGATATGATTATTTATTTTGAAACTTTATAAGAGTAAACTATATTAGATATGATTATTTATTTTGAAACTTTATAAAAACCAATTCACAAGTTTAAGATGCAAAAACCTCTCACAACTACATCTTCGGTGAATGAGGGGGCCTCACCACAGGAGAGGTATGAAAGTCACGATAGAGTTCGTGTACAGTGTGTGTGCTCCAGAAAGCCAACCATCTTTTTAAACACCCCGTTGGTATACTTCTCATGTTGTTTTCCCGTTCATTTAAATTACATTAGTTTTTTACATAAGCTTTCTTAATATAAGGCTAAAATCTAAAATTGAAATTCTTAATCTTAAACTTCTAAATACTAAACTCAAAGCCCTAAACATTAAGGGGTATTTGGTAAACAACTTTTTGAAGTGATTTTAGCTTATTTGGGCATAACTAGTTGATTGATAGTCAAACCCTCTATTTTTGGTGTTTGATAAACACCTTTTTGAAAGAGTTGATTATGCAAAATAAGCTAAAATAAAAAATGCTGGAAAATCCAGCGGATTAGAAGAGCTGATTGCAAAATAAGATGTTAAATGACGTACTTGACCATGTTATTTCCATGATTACATCCTTTGCCATAAAACCTAATCTAATAAAATAACCCTCATTCTAATCTACGAATATCTTATCACAGTATTCTCCATCGTCAAACTACAATATCAAGCAACTAAATCATGAAGATTCTTTTGCAAGATAATTTTACCGATTAAGGTTAGTTCTCTTCTTCTATGCTTTTAATGAATTGTACTTTTTTTCATGTGCAAGATTCTTTTGCAAGATAATTTTAGCCATCTCTTCCTCCTATCATTAATCATTTTTTTTTTATTTGGTAATGTGATTTTGTATAGAAAATCTTTGCATGATAAAAGAAAAGAAGCCCTCCAAGTTGAGATTACAATTTAAGATTTGAGGTTAGTTTCCAATCTCTATAGTATTTGTTACCTACTTGTTCAAATGCTTGTTTTTGGGTAGTTCCAGGGTGCAACATGTCTAAGGTGTGGCTAAAAGACAACAAGTTCCGAAACTTGTGTTCGAACTAAAAATGATAGACTTGTTGATAACATTTTCGATTGTTTTTTTAGTTTTTCTACAAGTATCAATACTTAATTTTTTTGATAAATTTTTAGTTTGGGACAAAGTATCAAAACTTACAAAATAAGAATCGATGCTTGCAGAAAAACTAAAAAAACCAACCGAAAATATTATCAAGAAGTCTAACATTTCCAGTTTGAGGACAAGTTTCGAAACTTACCGTCTTTTAGCCTCAGTACCCTAGACATGTCAGGCGTTAGATCCACCCTTGTTTTTTTTTGATGCTATATGTATCACATTATTGTATTGTCTAGTAAAGTGACATGGTTGTTTGATATGGTAATTTGGTGACAGTACATTGGAATGTTATCCGATCACAATGGTTATTGGACATTTTAGTATTTTTGCTTCAAAATTTTTAAGAGGTATATAAGTTAAATAAGTGAATTTAATTGTATTATATACTAATTAGATGACACGAAGGAAGAAAAAGAACAATGAAAAAAGTGAGAGTGGGGGGAAAAATGTAAGTAGGTCTAGTTGGTCGAAAGAAAATGTACACGTATTTTGTGATTTGTGTATCCAATATGCTAAAAGAAGTAAGGGAAAAAGTGATGTGACGATCTCACAAAGAGTGTCATGGAAGATGATAGAATTGCAATTTCAAAAAAAAAATAACGAGCTTAGCATATGAGAAGACCAAGCTTAAGAACAAGTGAGATTGGATAAAGAATAGATGGAGTCTTTGGAAAGCCTTGAAAGAAAAAGAAACGAGATTAGGTTGGGTTCATGAAAAGGGAACAATAAGCGCTAGTGAGGAGTGGTGGACGAAGAAAATTGAGGTTAACATATTTATCTACACTTGCTTTATTACTTTATTGTCAAAAATTACACAAACTAAATTGGTTTAAATTTTTAGAATTGATTTTATTTATCTTGCTTTATAGGAAAACACACATTTTAAAGTATCTTAAGATAAAGAGATTGAACCCGAACTAGAATATAAGATGAAACAATTGTTTGGAGTTTCAGTTGCACAAGGGGTTCTTAAGTTTACTCATGCTGAGCATGAAAAGGAAACAATATATGCCCTTTCTCCTCCAAATCATAATATTGGTAGTGTTTCTTTCAACAAAAAAAATTATAATATTGGTAGTGTTGTTTCTGATTATGATGATGTGTAGAGTGAGAGTAATGTCGTAAACCATATGCAAGCTAATATAGAATGACAACAAGTTTAGAATGATTCTAGCTCAATTCCTTCCCCTTATCCTAAATTTAATGAACAAGAAGTTAGAAGAAGAGGAAGCAAACGAGCCTCTAAGAATGATGCTTTTGGGAGTAATAAGAGATCTACCTCTCTACAAAGGTATCGAACAAACGAGCTCTTCTCATTAGGGACCCCTCTTTCTTGAATATTTTCAATGAACTTGTGTAAACTGATTTTTATGCAACGTCTAATGATGAATTAGTAGAATTTTATTTTATTATTATATTTTTTAGTTGTAGATTCTCAAGTATATTTTAGTTAAGAAAATATAGCTAAACATGAAAGTGAAGAAAAAATTGTAGTGTTGATATTTAATACAAGGTTAATAGTATGTATCAATCTCCACAAGCTTAATATTTGTAAATATTAAATTTAAAAAATATATTCAAAATTTTCAAAAGTATTCACTAATTTTCTTAAGAAAATTTTTAATTCCTTGTCAAAAGAATTTTATTCAAATAATTTCACCACAATAAACACTAAAGCATTATAAAACATATATGTACTTAACAAATAAATGTCTCATACCCTTATTTGTCATTTTACCCATATCAGCTATCAGCTATCAACTAAGTTTTACCAAACACTTTATATAAACAGTTAATCAAATCAGTTTCTCAAATTAGCTAATAAAATCAGTTGGTCAAACCAGCCATTGCAATCAGCTAGCAGCGATAGCTCTTTAAAGAGCATGTATTTTCCCTTGATTTATAGGTCTAATTGTCCCCACATTGATGTCCATTGCATCCATTTTGCATTTTCATGTCTATTTATGTAATTTTTCTAACTTAGTTTCAATGGCTCGTGTTTTGTATATTTTTGCCTCGTTGTAGCTGCATTACTAATCGCGCTGCAGAGAAACTTTTCACCACTACAGCCAGTTCAACACTACATCTACCAGCTGTCCAGTATGCTTAAGGATAAAGACGATTCTGCTATCTATCCAGTTTGTTACAATAAATTTTGTACGGCTTTGGGCACGCAATTAGCCCGTAGCATGGGTGGCCTATAAAAAGACTAATTTGGAGGAGAGAGAGTCACGCTTTTCGTATTTTTTCATATCATCTTCAACTTCCGAGCTTTCTCCCACCTCCCATGATGGCTTAAGCTTGTTTCTGGAGTTTCAAGGTGAAGTGAAGCAGATCCATCCGAGGAAAAGAGGAATCAAGTGCTGAATCGAGGAAATATATTGTTATCTTCTTGAACTCTTCTTTATTTTGATGTTTTTGGAGATTTATTTTGCATTTTGTGCTCAACTTGAAGATGGTTTAATTTTCTAGAGCTTTATGAGCTTGTTGAAACCATTTCTTCAGTTTAATATATATTTGTGTTAGTTTTTTCTTAAGCTTTAGTTGTTGGATTTGATTTACGTTTTGCATGAGAGTGTTAAACTAGCCACTGACCTCGATGGATGCAGTGACAAGTCCGATTAACGAGTTTTACAAAGAAAGTTGATTGGATGCAACGAAAGTTGACCTACTTGTTTGAAGGGCTACAGTCTCAACTTACGACGAAATTTGAAGCCGATCTACATTCCCAAGTCAATGGTTGAAGGTTAAATGGAAGCTAACGCTCAAGATGATCATCTCATCGCTGATTGAACCATCATTTTCCCTCAAAGTGTACTTGATCTTTCTGCCGAGCTGAACCAAGGAGATCCAGACTTTATTCTTATATTTCTCTATCTTTTTATACACTTTGTTATTGCTACTACAATTAATCATTTATTCACCTTTTTATCTTTTATTTTTCAACCACCATTGCACCCACAATTACTACCCTTACAATATTGTATTGTAGTTGCATAATTATAAGCTTAATACACCATCCTCGTGGGATCGGTATTCAAACTAGATTTCCATGTTTCTATTCTTGCATCGACAATGTAGCTTGCACTAATAGTGTGACGTTTTAACACTGATCAACTAGCTATCAGCCGTTTTCCAAACACCCCTAAACCTTAATGTCCAACTCTGAACTCTAAATTTTATACCCTGCAATCTAAACTCTTAACCTCTAAATTCTAAACTCTAAACTAAAATTTCTACCGCCAATATTTGAGATGATAACCATATAAGAAATTAGTTTATTAAGTTACTTATTAGCTTAACGAAAGAAGCTGAAAGAGCGAGAGATAGAATATTAATGTAAAAGGGTCATTGCACTCTCCTTACAGGAGAGGAAGACATCAAATAATCATGCTTTAGTTCATATCGAAAGGATGGCACAATAGTGAACTATTTAGAAAGATTTAGAGCTTGGGAAGAGATAGATAGTTTAGTGTGAATCGATCTGTCTAGGTCTATAAATACGTTATCGTCTTATAAAGAAGGTGCAAGCTCTTGTTCAAGATGCTATGTTGACAAGGTTGGTCCTATCTTTTTGTAATCTTCCCATACTTGGGGAGGGATCTCTCTCTAAAGAAAGGGGTGCCGCCTTTCTATTTCACTATTTCATCTCCCCTATTATTCTATTTAATCTGCTCTTGGATAATTTAGATGTCAAATCGGAGATGATGTTCAAAAACCTTAATTTTATAATATATATAAGAATTCTCATCTTCTGAGATTAGTCATTTTCTTTTATTTGATGGCATTCTAATTAGATGGATGGTAAATCAACTAGGATAAAATCTCATAGCAATAGTAGTTACGAAACTACGCTATTCTTCGCATCTATCAAGGCTAGGAAAGGCTGAAACTCACGTTTTTGACCCATTTCCAATGGCTCATTCAGAAACATAAGAGATTAGCGCCCTTCTTGATAGGCAAGTAGCAAAGGCAGCTACGACAGGTACAGTATGAAGGGAAAGGTTAGAGATAGGAAATAGAGTTCTTTTTTCCATTCCCGGTATAGCTCAGTCAGCTAGTTCGACACGAGCGTTGATCGGTTATTTCAGAGATATCCCTATCCCCGAAAGGGGAATATGGATAGATAGTATTCGTATATGTTGAAGAGGCACTATATTCCGGAAGCGCCCTTTCGCGCTTAATGCTTTCCTCAACTCAACCCTTGGATCTTAGGTTCATTAGGGAAAAACCTTAGAAAACTGGCCTCAATGTCCATTTTCCCATAACAAGATAGGGATTTTTCGGCCTACA